>JAVQJL010088306.1:0-13396 GCA_036024295.1 Nannoperca obscura | reverse complement strand
TGTTAATGTGTTGTGTTTTCGTTGATGTGTTGTGTTTTCTGTTAATGTGTTGTGTTTTCGTTAATGTGTTGTGTTTTCCGATTTGCGTTTGTGTTCTGCACTTCAGGGCCACCGTAAATAGTGATAAATAGTGATAAAAAATAGTGATAAAAAACCTTGTTTCATTTATATTTGTTCAAGTTAAACATGTTTTTTCCAACCATATCTTAATTATAATAGATTTTTCTCTTTTATCACAAGAAACGAACGGCATCCTTATTCATAAATGTGATTAACAGAGGTAAATGGAAAATATTTATGATATCTGCTGTCTACATTGCTTGTAATTGAGATAAAGTAAACATCTGTTAAATATTTTCACATAAATTGTTATGGCTGTATTGATTAAAAAACCCAGTAATGCAGTGGGTCCACCAGACCCAGGAACATTGGCTGAGTAACATAAACATGAACACCACACAAGGGTTAAGAAGTGTATTTTAAAGTCGAGCAGCTTGTACACCGAACACCATCCTGTCTATGTCAGTGTCTTATGTCTGCGTTGGTCTAGTCCTTTTACAGGGAATTTGTCTAAATTGTCTTCCAATGTATTTCAGTGCGTTTCCATGACGTTTGTTTTGTCTCCCGTTCCCTCCATCACAGCGTGCCTCATTGAAACTGCATTGTCTTTCCAGGTGGCGAGCGTAACTGTGGAGTACATGAGCTGGTCTGCGTCAGAAAAGGTAGGGCAGATCAGAGCTCTGGGAGGTTGACCTTTCACCCGACACCGCACCATTTCTCACACCCATCCTTGTTCCACTGTGTCCAGGTTGTGCTTCTTCACTGGTTGTTTTTAGCCTTGTGTTCTTGTATGTGCTCACTGTGTGTACATTGTTTTCCTACAACTGTCAACTGAAAATGTTTAAATTAACCTCACACGCACCTAAACTTCATTTCAAATTTCATATTCTCTCAAGTCAAAGAAAAGGAACGTAGCTTTTAGGCAGGAAAGATAGCCTTGTACACATATTTCTTAGTTTGTCTATGCTGTTGACAGGGATCAACACTTAAGATTACAGCAAATTACAGTGTTATATGTTGTGCATACGAGGTACTAATGAAATCCTTTTGTGCAAAGGAAGAAGTACGGGGACTAAGGGAGTAACAAATGTGTGTTAAGGGGGGGCATGAAAACAAGATACATCCAAAGTATTTTTGGATTCCCCTGTATATAATGAACAATTAAATTGTACAGACAAAAACAACAGGTGCCCTTTAACTACAGCAAAGTCATGTACAGCAGCCATACTACATGTGGCACTTTGACTTACAAAAAAACAACTTACTATAACACAAAGAATGTGCAGACTATTAATAATAAGTAAGTCCCAATGTTTGTTTGTCTAATGCTTTTTGTTTTTTAACTAAGTAACACATTTTATTGCAATTCCAGCATTTTTAACCTATTTTCTTCCTTGTTACCTAGTAACTATCACTGTACTGACACTGTAATTTATTACACCTTCTTTTCTGGGCAAGAAAAGAAGGAATACAGGGTATTAATTGATACCCTGTACGTTCTAAATAATTACCCTGAAGTGTTTTTCCCTCCTATCTGCGGCCATGTCACGGTTTTTGATGCGACTTTATGTACTGCAGGTCAAGATAGTGCCACAACTGTAAAGCTCTGTAATAACAAGCTTTTAACAAACCAGGCTGGTTAGAATAATCATAATGTTGCATGTTCAGTCATTGCTCTCAGTGCCCCCTTCGCCATGGCAGTATTCATATTCCGGATGGAGATGACTCTCTTTGAACCCCCTAAACATGCACAAGTGAATTCAGAGGGTGCTTATGAACCAGCTGAATGGTCTGGTTGTATAAGTGTGTGTGTGTGTGTGTGTGTGTGTGTGTGTGTGTGTGTGTGTGTGTGGCCACACAGTAGGTGTTGTGCTTCGGTGCATTGTCTGAACATGTGTGGGTGTGTATGGGAGTGCTGGTGAGAGTGCTTATGGACGGCCTGTGGAGTGTGTGGGTGTCTTTGTGGTTTTGAGATGGTTTATTTGTGTTTTTTGACATTCAACATGGCAACTGTTTCCATGCGGCCAGAACACAACAAGGACAGTCGAGATGTGTGGAGATGATTTTTGTCAACAGTGACAATAAAACGTTTGAACGTGTAGAGATTAGTATACATGACACACCTGTAGCTTTTCCTCATTGTTTAATATCCCTTCCTTAACTCTGCTCCCAACACCTAAACCTAAACATTAATGATCATTTTAGGAAGCTAGCATTAGCACAGCATCATCAACTGATTTAAGTCACCATGGCAACAGGGTCAGCTGAGCAACCCAGATGTCCTTTTCCTCAGCAATGTCCTCTTGCTCCTCCTCTAAGTGCTGCCAGGCATTGTGGGAAATGTATTTTTTCCAGAGCGGATTCCTTCTGTCAGAAATCCGTGTTGAAGGGGATTTCATCCCGTCATCGTTGAGACTGTTCAAACAAATTATCTTTTGCCAATCATCAGTCAAACTGTCAGAGGGCTTTTTGACTGAATGACAAGTGTAGGTGTGTCTGATTGTCTGAATTATAATTATAAACATGCTCTTTATTGGTTCAGTATTTGTTGCCACCGTAGTTTCATTTCAGATCAACATGACAATCAGATCCAGTCAAGCCAGAGACAAGGAATTAATGCTTTAAATAGCATGTTTTAATGTTTAAAAGGGACAAGACCCCTGCTTCTTCTCTTTAGTCTGGTCAAGATGTAATTTCCATGGTGTGCAGTGCAGAAACCTCTCTACAACTTACATACCTTCCATTTGTTAAACACAAGAAAAGGTCATTGTGTCCGTGAACTGTGGCTGGTGATTGGACAGTCTTGTGTTTGCCCTCTAAATAAGTCATAAAAATATTTTTAGGCTCGATTCAAATTCAAGCACTGAGTCATTCAGCTATGAAGAAAAAAAGTTACTCTTGATTGTTAATACCTCATATCGTCTGAGTGAGACCAAGTTAAGTAAACATGGTCTTTCTCATCCAGTCTAACCTATCAGTTAATCACTAGTTTCTACGTTCAAACTGAGTGGCTTATGAAAATCAGCTGTTGCCAGCACTACAACTGACTGCCATCTGAACACAGTTCCAACCCATGTGATCACACGGGTCGTTTGTTCCTAACCTCTAACACGACCCACACAAGTGTTTCCTAAATTAGCGCCCCTAGCGGCGGCAGGGGATATGACTTAAAAAACGTAGGCCGGACCTTCGTTGCCAGGGTAACAATAAAAAACACGTGGTTAAAGTTGTGAAGAGGTCGCAGTTTGGTTACGTTCAGGCAAAGCTTCCTGGTTAGGTTTAGGAAGAGATCAGTGCGTATGTAAGTTAAGTTTAGTAAATTAAGTTTCATGATGTGACTTACGTACTTAAAATAAGTCAAGGTTGAGTTTTTGTTTCACACTACGCCCACTAGAGGTCGCCGTACATACACATGTATATATGGGTCATAATAACGACCTATACTGACAGTCTCTTTGGTTTTCTGGAGTTATTATGCTGTAGTGAATTCCTTGGATCTTGGAAATATAGTTTTGATACAAATTTTTTCATGTTTGGTTCTCATTTTACCTGCAACTCTCCACAAACACTAACTTTAAAGAAACCAACTCTTACAAAGGTGTGTGGTGAATATTATAACCGTAACTAAGTTGCTTTCCCACATTACTGTCCTCTGAGCTTCTTGTGTAACAAAGTGTTATTGTTAAATCTTCCTGTGACTCATCGTTCAGTCCCCCACACATTATCTAAGGGCTATTCTCAGTATGTTAATGGAATATAGGAGATTTGGTTGAATAAGTCCTATTAGCTAAAACTGAACACTATACTGTGTGTGTGTGTGTGTCGCTAAACTTTGAGTCATTTATTATATCATGATGATGAATAATAATTCTACATTTTAATCATGTGAATTTTTACATATCAGCAGGATCAATTCCAGTTAGTTCCAGTTAGTGGCTGTGGGTTTGAATACTGTATAAGAAGCAGCTTGACCCACAGTATGTAAGGTGGGAGTCTAAACAGACATATTTTGCATTTTCATTAAACCCCAGTGAGCTACTGTTCAATTAAATTAAACTAACTAAAATTAGGGTAATGAGAAATACCTACACTGTGTTACACAACTTTCCTGTAGAATTTCATATCTGGCGGGCGAATACATGTCTAATGTTTGAGTACGGTGAAGGGAGTCAAAGTGAGGAATAAAACCTGAATACAGAAAATGTTGTAGACTGAATTCAAGGAGCCAAAAGTAAAGGGAGAAACTTTCTGTGGATTTTAGTGATTGCATATTCTTTTCCCTGTTTGAGCCAGTTGGGGAATTATACAGAGCAGGATCCCGCTCCATCTGTGCTGTGAATAATTCAGTCAACAGTGAGAAGCTGGTACAGTGTAAGCAGACAGGCATCCCCATGGGAGAACGCCTGCTGTGAACCACCTCACCATGTGACCAAACATTGTGGGCTACCAGGAAGGTAGTGTAGCATTCTATTCTAGTTGTTTGGTGTTAGGCTTATTGTTAAAGAAAATTAGACTCTCTCCTTGTTTTCATAATAGAGAGGTTAGTTAAATCTGATTAAGTGTGTGTGTGTGTGTGTGTGTGTGTGTGTGTGTGTGTGTGTGTGTGTGTGTGTGTGTGTGAGTGTGCGCATAGTACACTACTAATACACTTAGCAAAGTTTTGAGTGGATGTTGAGTTCCCGCTGTAACACACTCTGGACATCATCCTGTTATGTCTCATTGGCTTCATCCAGTCTTTTCCCAAACATAATAAAGACCAGTTAATTTCTGCAAGCATTAAAATGACATTACAAATACCTGAAAACTTCATCATCATCACTGATCGGACAATAAGATGTCATCTAAGTACACCACCAAATGAGCTCATTATCTTCCATCAGTACCAAAGCAGTCATTCGGTTTAATTGAAGGAAATGGACTTTACATGTGGTGATTACCGTGTTGAAAGCTTAATTCGTCATTGTAAATGAGCTCAGCAGCAATTTGAGGAGTGAACTATGCAGTCTTTCTTATTGCTCTAAAATAAAATGTCTTATACCTTTCCCCTTTGCTCTTATATTATATCTTTGATCACTTCTCACTTCTTCCCATTTGGATGACCCTTCAGTGAATGACTCAGACATGTTGCTAATGTAGAGGATCTAGTACTGTATACAGGCATACTTTGATTATGATTTCTCTAAATTATATATTATATATAATAACAGTTATATCAGTAAACCAACAAAATTCACTCATCATGACGAGTACTACACAGGGTGATAAATTACTTTTGTTATGTCTTTTCTGGTTCTAAACTAAATGGTGCCATTGGTTGCATTATGGGAGTTGTAGGATCCAGTGTTTTGGATCTCAGCCTCTGTTTCTGTTTGTGTTTCTTTGATTTGGATCTTTAACAGAGAAATTCTCACTTATAACTCACCCAATTTTATCAAAGTGCAACATCAATACAATAGAGTACGCCTTTAAGGCAGTATTTAAATCCTAAATAGTTTAACTTTGTTTGACACTTTTCAAACAGCGGGCCTGGAGCAGTTAGACTGCATTGTACATCCTTTTTGGTGGTGTTCTTTTTCCTTTCATAAATCAAATCCTAGCTGCATGGTGCACTGTGAATACAAACCTCCTCTGCAACACCAACAAACAAGAAACAGTGTTTGTCATTTCATCCCATAATGCACCACATGCTATATTTGCCTCTGCTCTGATCCCTATTGTCCTTACTGACGACATTACCACTCATGATGTGACCATTTTATTTGATCTTTCAGTCAATCACAAAGACATAGTCATCCTGTATAAGTCCATGCATCATGTGACTCCTTGAGTCCACATTCAACAATAATGGCTTTAATAGGCCGCTAACTGCCATTGCACAGAATGGTCACTGCCTCATAGCCTTTAGTAGTGTTTGAGAAGCATGGGTGCAGTTCCCTCACTAAACTATACATCTGTTACCTAATCCATTAAGCTATACAAATGATTTGTCAGGGGTCCCTACTTGTTGGACAATACATTCTACTGACAGCACAAGACAAGATCCAGTGTGTGTGTAGCAGCTCTAACATGACATGTTCCTTTCACACACAGATACACATGAGACTAACATCATTCTGCACCCCTCTATAACATGTTGTTGTCAGTGTTTCATCTCGACATTATTTGCCTTCTCATCATGCTGGGAAAATAGAGCAGAAATTTCCCCCCCGAGTGACATTTTAGTATTATGGAGCATTTTTTTTTGTTTTTTTGAACATAACAGCTTGTGATCAGTCACTGACCCACTCATCCTCTGCGTGAGCCTGATTGCAACAGAATTTTTCTGCCAGTGTAAAATGTCAAATGAATTTCCTGAACTCCCTGCAGGAAATGGCAGTCGATCTCTGGAACTGAACAATGATTGCTCCTAAACTTTTGAAGAGGTCTATGAAGTGAAAACTAACTTACTGGTTTAGATTTTTTTCAGTTTGAAAGGATTACATTAAGTAGCTGTTGAGGACAAAGATGCTAAGCTCAAATGATCACTTTGATGTCACAAGGTTGAGGTACTACCGTAAAGAAGAACAACCGGAAAGCATTACGTTCTGATAGACAGGAAGTGGCCATACCTGATGTACGTATGTGAGGTGGACGGTCAAACAGCTGGCTTTCATCTGTCAAAAACTCCCTCAGATTGTTTTCATCAGCAGCCTTTACTCTCGTTTTACAAATCCTGTCTGCATGTCTCATGATGTTTTCTCCCGTACCAAACCATATCTACTGATGTGTGGCACTCACTGTGGCGTTTAATGAGATCTGACTTGCCTGTGTGTCTGGAGTCTGGAGCTGCATCTGAACCTGTTGCTATGGCAACCACCCAGTTGTGAAGCCGTGATTAACTTGTTTTCTGTCTCTCCTGGCCCCGTTCAGTCTACCTGCCTCTGGATCTCTTGAAGTGATGTTTGTAGAAAGTGGCTGACCACCTCAGGAAAATTAAAAACATTCATTATAATGTAAAAGTACAAGTACAAGTCTATAATGGTGCCTTTAAACATAAACCAACAACAGTTAATATTAATATATTTAAAAAACATTCATATAACATAAATATTTGTACCATTACTAAGAAGACTGGTGTCCTTTTCACACTGTTTCCTGCTGTACTGGCCAAAAGAAGCCATCTTGGTTACCACAATATCTGCATTTTCAGCACCATTATTCTTGCTGCAACTGTAATTTTAATGTTAGCTTATTTTGCCAACTTTTCTCCCACAAATAAAAAAAAGAGAAGTATGCTTATTGGCCTCCTTGCCAAAGTTTTAAGAGAAAAGTAGTAGCCTACTAGTCTTATGTCTGTATGCTAAATATGAATCTTCTGCCAGCAGCCGGTTAGCGTAGCTTAGCACTGTAAATAGGGGTTAACAGGTAGCCTGGCTCTGTCTGAAGGTAACAAAATCCAATCCTAACTCTAAAGCTCACCAATAACCACATAATTCGTACAAAAACTGAAGTGTAAAAAGGCTGTGATTTTACAGAGGGTTAGCTAACCTGCTGCTAGCTGTAGCTTCATATTTAACCAACAGACAGAAAGAAATAAAACTCTGACTTTAAGTAGCAACAGGAATTTTCATTTTGAGAACTACAATCATTAGCGATACCATAAACATTACATACAGGTTGTAATCATCTTGGCCGTAGTCTCATTTGTTTACCAAAATGATACCAAAGTTTTTTGACAGTAGTGTGCTGATTTTTAAAATGTCAACAGCAGCAACTTTAACTTACATTTCTGTGTCTCAGTCTCTCCAGAGGTGCTGGGGTTTCTAACTGCCATTGGGCTCTTCATCATCCTCATGACCCTCCTGTTCTGGTACCTCAACAACAAGTTGGCACTAGAGAACCCAGGGAGCCTTCAGTGCCTTGATGACTTCAGGAAAAAAGCAGAGCTGCAAGGTGAGCCCGCATCTACATTTATGTGCTTTAGTGCTCTCGGTTTCACAGTCTTTTTATAGTGCACCAGACAAATGGCATTTTTATGCTTTTAGGAACATTTGGACTGGTTTCAACCAATGCTTCAATGACCTAATTGTGAAATATGTGTCTATGCCACAAACACTTTCTGATAAAAAAAAGCCAGACTTCTGGCATATAACATTTTAAGATTGTTTCTGTTTAAACTTTTGATATAAAAAGGATGCTCACCTTTATGTCTTTTTGTCAGATATGTTCCTCATTCATCTGACAACTGAGGACAGGGCTGCTATAATATACTATGTCCACAATTAACAACACACAACACACAATTAACAACATAACCTGTGTTTTGTGTAATATACCAAAAGAAAAGTAAAGGATACAGACATTGAAATATATTTTACACTTGCAGCTTAGGGCACAAACCAGGTAGTGTACCATGACCATTCTTAAGACTTTCCACAAGATTCCCCATTCATTGATCAAATATGATCCACCCTGGCCCTAGAAAAACCATTTGAGTCATTCAGCCACCCCATAAAAATATGGACCCACGCCACCGACTGCAGCATGAGGCCTGACCTCTGCATGGGACATTTTCCACTGGCACTGGCCTTTCTCAACCCGTGAGGGGATTACTGCTGCTGACAGTTGTAGGCCTGTTTACTTGTCGTGCGTCCGCAGGGCTTCAGAAGTTTTAAAGGTTAGTGGCCCCAGGGAGTCAGCACAGGGAGTTGGCTCTACCCCAAGAAGCCACCTGGTAAACATTCAATTACAAATGAAGGGAGGCAGTATAAAGTGGTGAGACGATTATTCGTGGTGTCTAGGTCTTTTTGCACAATGACTGTTTTAATAGAAACATGGGATAATAATACAAATTCTTCATAGACTGTGTGGTTCTAATGTAGTGAGAGAAGATTCTGTCCTTTCTGTGGTAAAGTGTTTTTTTTTTTTTTGAGAGATGCAAAGTTTTTTTTTAATGCTTTATACATTTTTAACTAAACGCACTCTGCAAATAGTGTAAGTTTGGAGAGATTGTTCAGTCTGCATGGGAAATGTTACAGCGCAGCTCTGGCTGGAGTCATTTCAAAGCTCTGCTGCCCCTTTCTGGAACACGTGTGAAGCTACAACTGGTGTTTCAGTGCAGCATATTGACAAATCCAATATATTTAAAAATACATACACACTTTACATACTGTGCAAGGCATGCTAATAGTATTCTTTTCAGGAATCTACTATATATATCCCATTTTTCTATTTTCATTTCTCTGTCATGTATCTATGTGTGAGAGGGGCAACATTAGAAATAGCTCTCAGCAGCAGTCTGAATCAAGGCCACAACTTTATTTAACTATAACCTCAAACATGAGGATTTCATTGTTCTTTTGGACTGCATTAGATGTAACAAACTTGTATTCCACAACTGTTTGACAAGATTTATTTCTATAAATATATTTCTGTTGCATAACAAGGCACTTTGTTGCGTACGATGTCTGATCATGGACAGAGCGCCATGGCAACATTAGTGTTGCAATAAACCTTCAGGAAGCTTGACTATATCTGGATACTGCATAAAGTTCATAAATGCTTTACATAACCATAACAACTCTCGTTGATCGGGCTGCCTCTCTACTATGATATTGAGTTATTCCCTTTGAACATGCTTTTTCTTTATTGATGTTTTGTGCAAAAATCTGTGATTTAAAATGTGCTATCATGCCACGAAGAAGAGAGGATGGGTTTGAATGTCTTGGTAGCTGTTTTGCTATCTTGCATCAGTGTTGGGTTGTAACCATAAACGCTTTTGTTGTTACAAGTCATCCAACTGTATCTGCTGTATTTCAAACACTGAACCATGCACGACAAATATTGTTTTCTCCTGGGTGAATTAATGTTATCAACAGAGCAAAGAATCACCTTCTCAGTAAGCCCTGGAATAAAACCACAGCATATCTGATTCTTGTCTGACGTTGTGACACTGGTGTCAATATTTATATATACCAACAGAGAGATTTGATTCATAAAATATATAAAAAACATGTTTTTATATAGGATTTGGGTGGAGTAGAAGATGGAGAAAAGGGTACATTCCATCACAGTTTTACTAAATAGTTAAAATATCCAAAGTTGATGATTTCACGGAAAATCTTGTCAACATGTTCTTTGTCCGTCAGACACCTTGGGAGTGGATGGCATTGTGATGCCAACAACCGTAAAACAAGACGAATCATGACATCTTATAGATTTCTCAGCAAATTCAACACATACAGAACACTGGAAGGGAAATCTGGATTGTTTGATGCAGTAGAAGTGAAATAAATACAGAAAGTAAAATAAGTAAAGAAAATAATAAGGAAAACTATTTAATAAAATACCAATAGACTAAAATAATAGACAAGACTTTCTATCATCCCTGGTGTTTAAACTATGGAGTGACGTAATGGTTAATATAAGAATGTTCCTGACTTTACATTTACATATCTGTTCTCACGTACACCAGGTGTCATTCTAATAATACTGTTGACATCATCTAAGTAGTCGTGCTTGACTGAAATATTTTATTTCTATTGGGAGAAAGCTGATTTGATCATTTTGACTTTTGACCCCCTACAAATGTCAATTCACCATATAGACATCTTTCATCCTTCTTCTTCTTAAGCACTTGCTAACTGTCAGGCGTAGCTTGGGTGACACCTTCACAGACAGTGAGTCTGGGGACTTTCCTTTCTGGAGAACCAAAATGAAGACATTTTTCCAGGAGCCTTACAAAGCACTTCAGCTCCTGTGTAATACAGAGTTGGGGCCAGTAGAGGCTGCTAGTCTGACCTTTTGCATCTCAGACTGTCCCCAATAACCAGCCCGTTCTCCTTTACCCCAAACAGACAAGGCCTACTCTGACGCCGACCTTCAGGGCTCATCGTCCGACAGCGAGGACGAACTGATGGGTCAGTATCAGGAAGCAGTCAGCCGCTCCCAAGGCCTCCGGGGAGGAGCCAAGGCGGCCGCTAATGTCAAACACGCAGGAGGTTTCAGCTGGGAGAGCCGGCAGAAGTACAGCCCTCTCACTGCTGATTATGATGGCTACAGCAGCGAAGCCTCGGCTGACGACGGTAGGTTCTGTATCTGTCAACTGAATTATAAAGACTAGTGTTCCTCTCTGCTGGTATTAATATATAGAGACAGTGCAGCTTTTTTCTGTGTTGTAAGGTTATTGATATTCATAATCACTTTGATTTTGGTTTTATTTTTCCAAGAACATCCACAAAGGATGCCTCAACAGTACGATGAGAAGCTTGTTCAATAGAGTAATACAAATATTTCCCCCCTTATTTCTGCAGTAAGCTTGAGTCAAATGCACAGACTCCAACCCAACAAACACAACTGCACCACACACACAATGTGCACACTGATACACACTGTCAGTTAATCCAGAGAGGTGATCAAAGCGAAGCTCCCGTTCAGCACACTCTCCGTGGGAGGGTTGTGAAACAGTCAACTGTCTGCATAATCTGCACAGCCGCAGCCTCACACTTTCCTTTTTTCTTTCTTTCTTTTTTTTATTTTTTGACGCATCTCTGTTTCCCATCTGCCAGACTCACCATCACAAGGCAGTTACCGTGCTGGATGGAAGGCTCTTTAATTTTATTTCAACACAGACCAAGTCACAGGAGAACACCGGCACTGACCTATTTGGATCATTCTCTTATTCATCTGTCACGACACTTTGCTATAAGTGTGTTCCGTTGGTTTATTTGACTTTATGGAATTACCGTACACACTTCATCTGCTCCCTGAACATGAATCAATCATTTAAGGTGTAACATATTGATGATCTTATAACAAAAATCTTATATTTTTGTTGTATTGGATTCAGGTATTTAGGTGGGATGGGACTCAACTGAATGAGATGCTGAGAAGTATTTAAAGGAATAGCTTAACATTTTGGGAAATAATTATATTATTTACTTGATTGCCAAAGTGTCTTATCTATCATGTCTGTGTGCTAAATGCTAAGCTACAGCCAGCTACAACTTAGTTTAGCATGAACAGCTAGCCTGGCTCTGTTCAAGGGTAATACAATATGCCTACCAGTAACTTTAAAGGTAACTTATTTTACTTACTAATTATTTGGCCAGATAAACTGACTTCCTGAAGTCTTGTTATCGCCGCAGCTTGTAATGTTTACCCTTCACTTTTTGTACGGATTAACCAAAGAGATATAACATGTCAATTAATTAGCTTTAGAGATGCTGGTGGGTGGATTTCTATTTACCATCAGCTGGCCATTTCCACCTTTTTCCAGTCTTTGAGAGAATGAATATGCATATTTTCCAAGATGTGGAACTATTTCTCTGAAGGAAGCAAATGAAAAATGATAAATGATAAAAAATAAAATGTTGGGACCGAAACCAGAATAAAATGAAATTAGGAAAATGACTCAATAAAAATAGTGACAAGAACTGTAAATGTAAACCTGGATGTTGTGATTCGTAACCACAAGCTATTCATTTCTGTTTCACATTTTAACATTGGATTTTAGTTTAGACGTATACAAAGATGCAAATGTGACATGTTCGTGTTCGACATCCTCAGACAGAAATCAGCCGTGTTTGTGTCTGACAGTGTTTTTCAAAGACAGAAACAATCTCATCTTTGCCAGGGTCCTCGATCGGTGAATCATGTCTGAACCAGCTTTGTGTTATATAAGACAGTGGAGAGAGTTTCTGGCACAATCTATTTAAAGCAATGTGTTTGAGTGTGTAGCTGAGGGATAATTTGTGCATGACATGCTTCTGACTCCATTAGTAAAGAAGCAAGGTTGTTGTTATGCAAGTGCTGCAAAAGCTGTACATCAACTCATGTCATCCTCAGTCTGGGTTCAGAGATCTGGTACCAGATGAGAAACAAGGGCCGTTCGATGATTTCATATTTACAGATGTTCAGCTCCTTTTGGTCACATATACAGAAATTCCATATTAATCATATATGATCTTTAACACATCTCTGATTAGTTGATTAGTCACATATAGAGCAGAATGAAACAGTATGTTTCTTTCAAATATAATACTTTTAAAGGTCCACGTGTAGCAGGTTTACCAAAAAAAATCTTCCTCAGATAAATTTGTAGGCAACAACGTAGTTAAATGAAAGCATTTTGAATGAAAGCATGTTTTGAGTCATTTACAAAAACAAAATGAAAGACTGGGGGGAAGTCTAAAGGATTTCATCAAGAATTTCACCATGTGTCATGGGGTCATGTTTGTCAGATCATGTACACTACCGTTCAAAAGTTTGGGGTCACATTGAAATGTCCTTATTTTTGAAGGAAAAGCACTGTACTTTTCAATGAAGATGACTTTAAACTAGTCTTAACTTTAAAGAA
>JAVQJL010088295.1:0-26107 GCA_036024295.1 Nannoperca obscura | reverse complement strand
ACCTCATGATTCTCATTTGCTCTGACATGCACTGTGAGCTGTAAGATCTTATATAGACAGGTGTGTGCCTTTCCTAATCAAGTCCAATCAGTTTAATTAAACACAGCTGGACTCCAATGAAGGAGTAGAACCATCTCAAGGAGGATCAGAAGAAATGGACAGCATGGGAGTTAAATATGAGTGTCACAGCAAAGGGTCTGAATACTTATGACCATGTGATATTTCAGTTTCTTTTTAATAAATTTGCAATAATTTCTACCATTCTGTTTTTTTCTGTCAAAATGTGCTGAGTGCACATTAATGAGAAATAAAATATACTTTTCGAATTTAACAAATGGCTGCAATCAAACAGTGAAAAATTTAAAGGGGTCTGAATACTTTTCCACTGTAAGTACTTTGGTTTTATTGGCAGCTAGCAAGAAAGTGAATACTAGAAAATGGTATGGAAAGGGCCCCCTACACAAAGACAGTGGATGGATATAGTAGAAGAAATGTTTATAATGGAGAAACTAACACATATTTAGAATAGAAATACAAGATCAAAAATGGAAAATATTGACAATTTACAGACCCCAAAGAAATAACACCAATAGTGAAAATGTGGATACCCCAACAGTGATGTTAGTTTATTTCTCTGCTTTCTCTTTTGTTGTTGATGCTGATTGTAATGTGAATTCTTACCTTCCTGACAGTGACAGAGAAGCCTTTCCCACAGGCCATGCAGTTCTGCACTTCGTGATCCTCTGCCCACTTCCTGGTCAGACTCTGTGACTGCTTGATCTAAAAGCACCGACAGCAATTAGAGCGTCTGCATTATAGTATCCTAAGACAAACTGTTGACAGTTGTTGTACATCACTGCCCAGCATATCTATACTTTACTTTACGACTGACCTGGAGCGACTGGTTCTCTCGGCCGAGCTCCTGCATGGCTGCAGTCGTGTCGTCCACCTTCCTCCTCAGCTCCACCACTTTGGCCTGCAGTTTCTCTATCTCACCTTCACCCTTTACACACCTGAAACACAACCACGCAGCATTTGATGATTTGTTCGCCCGAGTTAATTAGTGGCTCAGGAGAATTTCACACCACCACTTGTCTGGCTGCATAGGTTTGTTAATTAGTACGTTCAATTAACAGCGTTTAAGGGGAATTACAACTCGTCTCCAGGGTCATTTTGATTTGCCACTTCTCTGTGCTACCACACTACACGCTCTATTGTTAACAGGTGTATTTGCCTCATTTCAATTGTGACTAATCAGAGCACTAGCACATTTGTCAGTCATCAAATATGAAGACTTTTCAATAATAATATTGAGTAATTGATAGCTAAATGAGTGTTACTCATCAGCAGCAGTATTAAAAGATGCAATTTGGCTGCACAAAAAGGACAAAACACATCTGTACTCTGTACTTGTGCACCACTCTGACAGCATGGTGTACAGAGGTGTCAGCAGCTATCCACTATTCACACCTAGAAATTAGATGCTTCCCCCTTTCACACTACAATGAGGAGATGTATTCAGCGTCTGATTGTTGTTCAAACCAGTTTATTTTCTCTGAAATGTATGCCTGCACACACGTGCAAAAACAGCCTGATGCATTTTTATTTGAATTTGATGATAAGTAACTGTTAACAGTACAGAACAATGTCCCTACATTTGCAAGAGCAGAGCAGGAAATATAAATTAGACATATATAGGCTTGAACCTGCTGACTCACATTCGGTGTCTGTTCCTTCTTGTAGTCAGACCTCCATGTTCTGCTACTCTTACGTCTAATGGATGCCTTCCTGCTTAGTGACTCTACATTTTCCCTTTTACTTTGTGGGTAGCTTAAAATAGGCCTAATATATAATGAATTTCACATGATCATTTTAATTATCATTTGTTATGCACAAGGAAATTACGTTCTTTAAAAATTAAGAGTGTAAATGAGTAAATTCAAAGTTGTAGGACAGATGTGGGCTAAATTAACCCTGAGGCAATATTCAGCCACTCAGAGCAACTGATTAAGACAAGTCACTCTTGTAATAAAGAAAGAAAGAGTTAAATTAATGTTTTAACCAAAATTTATTCCACACTGAATAATTGTTTTAAAGGGATGTGTTGGATATATTAGTAAACCACACTTTTAAAAACCGAAGAAAAATAAGACCATGAGTACGTTTATGAAACAAACGCTTTCTACTTGCCGGTTAAAACAATACTAACTCACCTTTCCAGGAGAGCCCGCCTCTCGTCCTGGTTGTTCTGGACGGTGGCCTCCAGCACAGCGATCTCTCCTCTCAACTCATCGGTCTGTTTCTCCAGTTCGCCGACTCTCCGTTGGCTGCCCTGCCACTCTCTCTTCAGCGTGGCCACATTTTCATTCAGAGCCGTAACCTGCACGCCCATCTTAGCTTCTGCCTCCTCCCCACGCTTCACCTGCTCCTCTCTGGCTCGCTTCTCTGCCAACTTTGGAAAGAAGCGTTGATCGTGTCACAAAAGGGATCAGGAGGCATTAAATGCACATATTCAAAACAATTTGGTCGGATTTGACAGGTGAGCCTACCAACTGATTCTGGACTTCCTTGGTCTGGGCGAGGAGCTGCTCCTCTCGCTGGCCCCTGCTGGCCCTGGTGGCCTGGTGCTCTTTCTGCTCCTGCTCGAGGTTACTCTGTGCTGCCTCCACTTGACCCTGCAGCTCCAGTTTCTGCTGGATCAACAGCTGTTTGGCTTCCCTCAACTCACCCAGCTCCTGAAAAGCAACAAATATGAAGCTCAATTCACAATATTTAGTTGTTTAAGGCAGTAGCAGTAAATCATTTTCAAGAAAACGAGATCACAGAGGGGGTTAAACTTTAAAAGGCTTGAGCTTAGGAAGGTAGAGATGGCTTTGACAGCTTTGAAGAACTGAAAAATCCTGGCTCACGGTAAATTGTCAAATGAAGCACACCCGGTTATAACGTTGAAGAATGTGGCCCTGATGACCTGCAGTATACCGGAGTTAAGCTGTTAACATAAGACACAAGTATGGGAAGCAGGTCACGTCAGCCAGGATGGGACATGAAATGGATTTCAAATGGATCTCATTTCCAGGATCTGATACTTGTACTATTAACTCTTTTTCTGAGGTGTACTGCTGCCGCCGTCTTCCCCTTTAAATCAAAAGAAAGGCATCACTTTTCAAAAAACAAAAAACACAGACCTTCTCACTCTTCTCTATTAGTGCTTTTAATTCAGAAGCCAGTCTGGTGTTATTCTTTTCCAGAACACTCTTGGACTTGTTCAGCTCCTCCGCTTTGCTCCTCTCCTTCACTACTTCCTCCTTTACTTGACCCTGGGTGGGTACACACAAGTTACAATATATGAACTTGGCCACATCAAGTCATGCAAGTGTTTATGTTTGTGTTAATCCGTGTGTCTGACCTGTTGCTTCTGTAGTTCCCTCAGGACTTGTTCTTGCTGCTGGAGCTTCTGGTCTCGTTTTGCCAGCTCCTGCTCCAACGAGCCCCGGCCCGTCTGCAGGTCCTGGATCTGAGCCTCTAAACCTGTCTGATGGGTTCGGTTGGCAGCCAGCTCTTCCTGAGCCACGTTCAGCTTCTCCTCGGATGCCTACATACAGACAACAGGTCAGAAGTCACTCACAGAGGAGGGTCAAGAGAGAAATCTATGAAAGCGGCAGGAACAATGGGCACTGCTCAGGGGAGTGCGTGCTGATTTTGGCAGCCAACATTTCACCAGTCTTTGTCCAATGATGCCAAAAGAAAACTGCCTACCCAACCTTTAAAATGAAGCCATTATCAGTCTCTACTCCTCCAGCCCTTCCTGCACAAACCCACCTTCAGGTCTTGACGCAGGGCAGAAACTTCAGACTCCTTGCCGTAGAAGTCAGACTGAAGCTTAGTGAGGTTTTTCTGGCTTTGCTCTGAGGCCTTCTGCAGCTCTGTCGTCCGACTCTTCTCAGAGGCCAGCTCCTGGCCGAGCCCTGACACCTGGGCCCTCAGCCTGCTCTCCTCTTCTGCCTGGAGAGGAGTCAATGCACACGCACGCACACTTTGAGTCATTACACAAATTTCATTACAAACAACTCTGTGGAAAATACAGTTAATATCATACCCCTCCAAGTATATTGCTGTGTATTACGTGTGATGACAGGTGTCAACAGTATGCATGTGTGTATTTGTATTTTAAAATGCTACTTGCCTTCTTGGCATTAACTTCTTGTGACTCTGCCACTTGGCCCCTCAGTTTCTTCATCTCCTCCTCAAAGGACCCCTGGGTCGTCTTAAGTTGCACCTGCAGCTTCTCCAACTGATTCTCTTTTTCCTTCAGCGCCTCCTGAGTCTTTGAGTGCTGCTGCTCCACTGCTGTAAGCTGCACTTTCAACTTTTTCTCTGCCTGACATTTGTAGACGCACAAGGTCTTTTAGTTGTTGCATTCAAAGAAATAATGCTCGTCTTCAGTTTGTCCAGAAGCTTACCTCTCTCATCTGATCCAGCTGCTCCTTAGATTCTTTCATTGCCTTGGTGATGGCCTCGTTATTCTTAAGAAGCTCCTGTCTGGCCTTTTCCTGAGGATTAAGACAGATGAATGTTGTCAATGACCTAGTGTTGTAATTAAGTGGCTATTTGTTACTCTTTGTTGCGAGACACATTTTCCAAGTGGTTTAAACTGGTTTTGTTACTGAACCTACCTTCTCCTCCATGGCCGACTTATGGTTCTTTCTTTCCGTGTCCAGCTGACTCTGACTCTCTTTCAGAGCCTTACTAGTCTTTCCTAGGCTGTCCTGCGTAGAGGCAAGCTCCTTCCTTTGAGCCTCTTTATCCTGTTGGGCCTTTTGTAAGTCTACTGCCAGACTCTGAGCTTTCTTGTCCAGCTCTGCTTGCTTAGTCTTTCCCTCCTGGGTCACTTTGTCGAGGTTCACCTTCAGAGCATTTTTCTCCTGCTCACTGCGCTCCATCTGCTGCTGAATGTCACTCAAAGCAGCTGTTCTTTTCTTTAATTCATCTTGTAGTGTTATAGCCCTTCACAGTGTAAAAGCCATATATGTTGTATTAGGGGTAATCCATTCAAGTACAGTGGAACAAACCAAAAAAAAGCCAATGCACCAGTATAGTTTATCTCACCCTGCTTTCTCAGTTTCCAGCGAGCGCTGCAGCTCCTTGGCTTTCTGTTTAACCTCTGACCCGTCCTTCTGCAGCTTCTTCACTTCTTGCAGCACCTGGTCCCGTGTGGCCTGCAATTCCCCAACCTGCGACTCCAATTTCTGTCAGATTAAAGCACCAGGTTTATTTCCAAAAAACAAGATGTATGTATACTGATGGCACTAGAGACAGGAAACATTTAGGCCTAAAATCAGGTTCTCGTAATCAAGACTCATCACAAACCTTATTGAGCCCCTCCAGCTGCTCGATACGCTGTTCTGAGGCCATTAGTTTGTCTTTGCATTCCTTCAAACTGGTTTCCAGCTGGGTGCATTGCTCCTGTCTCTCCTTGAGCCTTTGGGCCTGCTCTTCCACCTTCTTCTGAACTTTATTCAGCTCCTATACAAGTCGGTGGGAGAAGGTGCAGGAGAAGAGGGGGAAACGAAGAACACAACATATAGGGGGTCAGATGTTTGCAAATGGTAGAAATATGGCACACTACAAGGGACACTAAACTGCATTTAAGGCAAATTTCAACATCAGTGACAAAAAGAAGTCACTGACCTGCTGCTTGTCCTGCAGTGCATGCTGAGCAGTCTCCAGGTTGTTCTCCAGGTTAGCCTTCTGTGCAGCCTTGGCTGCCTCTGCAGATAACAGCATCTCTGTCTTTGCCTTCAGCTGAAGAGAAACAGACCCACAGAGACATACACATTTTGGATCAGTCCTTCTAGACGGACTTTAAAGTCTATTAATACAAACTAGAGAACCATATCAATTACATCAAATATATATTACACAGAGGCTTACCTGAGCGTCCAGCTGGGCTACTTTCTCCTTGCTGTCTGCGAGCTGGGCGGTGAGTTCAGTGACTGAGGTCTCCAGGGTGTGGGCTCGGTCCTGGGCTGAACGCAGCAGGGTCTTCTGCTCCTGGACCTGCTCATGTAGGTTATCTTGCGCTTGCTTGTTGCTCTCGGATTGGTTCTTCAGCTTGTCTGTCAACTGCGTGACCTTTAAGAGCCACATATACAGAAAAAGGTCCTGAGCTCAAATATAACCAATAGTTCCATGTCATTATTGTTTTTTAAAAACTGTCTTTGTATATAATGCTTTTCCATCTACTCTGCAGGTTTGAGTAGTGACAAGACATTTCTTAATTGTGTGTGTGTGTGTGTGTGTGTGTGTGCACACGCGCACCCACCTGTTCTTGTAGTGCATGGTTTTTCTCTTTCAGCTGGTTGAGCACGGCCGTCTCTCCCTCCCCGGCCTGGATCTTGGCACATAAGTCCTCTCTCTCCGCTTCCAGCTGGCTCACAATGTCCTTACTCTTCTGCAGCAGAGCCTCCAGATTCTGGATCTTCTGGTCCTTATCGCCGATCTGACGCAGCACCTGCTCCAGGTCATTCTACAGCAAGAAGGCAAGCCAGCAGGGCAGAAGGGTTACATTAGTTATTTGGGCAGATAGTTTCATCTAATTATTTCATGATTTAATGTTGTGGGTGAGGTGTGCTGTAGACTACTAGACATACCACCCCCATTTGTTCTTTGTGAACGAACCAACTGCCATCAGGATCATGTACAATATGCTATAATGCTATAAAGATTCTATACATAATAATCCAGTTACCAATATATAAGGTAACATTGTCATGTAGCAACCACTTTCGTTTAGTTACAGTAAAACAACATTGTGGCAGGTTTGTTTTTTTAAGCATTTTCTGTCTGTTAATATGTTCATCTGTTGGTTTTATATGTTTGTAAATTTTGAAGTGGTAAAAATAAAAACTGCTTTCTAGCTTTTACCATTATGGATCACAACAACAACAAAAACAATATTTTCCACAACTCAGCGATGGAGGACAGCCGTTTGAACGAGCAAGCTCAAGCCAGAAATCAAATGATGAAACTATCATGGCAGTATTGACACCTGACATTCTCGTTGCAACTCTCCTTTGAGGGTTTTTCTTGTCAACAGTACCTGTGCCTCGCGGAGTTTGCCGTTGGTGTTTTGCTGCAGCGCCTGCAGTTCCTGGTGCTGCTGCTTGGCTTTCTCCAGCTGATGCTGCAAGTCTGTACTCTTACTGGCACTCTCCTTCAACTAAAGAAGCAAAACATAGAAGCATTTATTTTTCCTCCTATAGTTTTTCTTAACCCTCAACCTATATACATTGTTAATTTCATAGTCATGTTTGTGTCTCTTACCATTTCTGTATTATCACTCAACAGTTTCATGAATCTCTGTCTGTCTGAGATCTTTTGTTGTCTCTTGTTTTTTGTTTTCTGCATGGATCATTAATTCCCTCATGTTTTAATCAGTCTGCATCTATGTCTTAGCCTAATAAATAAACCTAACTTATCATCTTAAAATGAACACTTAAACATCAGACACATTTATGTAAAGTGGTTCTGTCTGTTTTATTACACTAATTCAGTTTTCCCGTAGTGATCATTAAAAGGTTCATCGGATGCCCACCTGCTCTTCTGCACGGGACAGTTTGAGCTGCAGGTCGGCCGCTTGCTGCTCGCGGTCTTTTAGCTTCTCCCCAGACAGCTGCCTCTGTTCCTTAAGACGACCTTGCACCTCGCCCAGCTGCCTCTCCGCCTCCAGCAGTTTGGCGTGCAGCTAGGCAGAGCACAGAGAGAGGGGTGATGATTAAGATGGAGAACGCAAGATGACAAAGTTAATAACAAGAAACACAGTTGAAACTTTGTTTTTCAACATATTACTGCAAAAACTAAAAATCAATTATTAGTCATTCGTTTCTCTGTCAGTTCCATTGTTGTAGAATTTTCTTCCCCTTTGTCCGATGGGTGCCATGAAGCATGACTCATGCTGTGAGTCATAGTTAAATAAAAGACACTTTAAATAACTCAATCCCTGATTACACAATGCGCCACTTTTATGCATCGTCCAGCTTGTAATGATAATTTACAAAATTGAAAAAAATCATGCTCCAGAATTTCAGATCTCAGAGTCATGCAGTTTGATATCAGCCCTCAATACATTTGAACAAAAATCAATATGAAAAGGTCTCATTTGTGGGTCACTATTGTGCTTTGTTCAGGCTCAAATCTCCACTGGCTCAACACAGCAGTTATTGTCGTGATGAGGACAACAGCAAAGCCTTGTTATTTTGCAGCAATGTAAATGTGTCCTCTTCCATGAAAAGTTTGATGAGTTAATTACATGAATTGTATGCTATGACCACCACAGCCACCTGATCTAAACCTGAGGGAACACCTAAAGGAGATTTTGGGGTGAAAGGTTGCGCTCACCACCATCGTCAAAAGACCAAGTGAGGGAAAAGTCTTTTACAACCGTGTCCGTCCTACTCACCTGACTGATCTCAGTCTGCTGCTGAGCACCATGGCTCTCTTTTTCTTCCCTTTGCTGTTCCAGCTGTTTCCTCTCAACCTTCAGCTCTGCATGCTTCACCTCCAGCTCCGTAATCTCACTCTTCAACTTTGCCACCTCCTCAGCCCTCTCTCCAAGCTCCGTCTGGGCCTTCTGCAGGGAGGCCTCAGCCCCTGTGGCCCGAGCCTGAAGCTCTTGAACCTCCAGCTCCTTCTCCTTCAGGCTGTCTTTAACTTCCTTTTTGGTAGCTTTCTCTGCTCCCAGATGCTCTTCCAGTTCCTGATACTCTTTCTCCTTACGTGCAAGCTTCTCAGACAGGCTCTGTAAGGAGAGGAGAAGACATCATCAGGCAGATGAACACTTGTTGCTCAAAGTTTTGAGAATTATGTGGGTGAAAGATGTCCCACATGGCGAGTAAAATCATCATTTTCTGGCATATCTTGAAGGAGCAAGGTCTGATGAAAGAGGATTAAGATTTGAAGGGTTTGAGAGGTTAATCAGGAATTGTTTGAATCATTATTTATGCAACACTGTGACACAAACCACTCCACAGTTGGCATGATAGGAGCTGCAACAAGGCACCCGTGCCTCCTGTGATATAAGCTATGGAAAATAACAGTCAGCTGTCAGGAGTTAAGAGTAAAGTGAGGTGTGGCATTTCGAGGGTAGTTTACGACACAGGATTTGGAATACCGAGGTATGCATACAGCACTTGCTCTGCTTTAAGCTTGGGCAATGAACTTGCAACAGGGTTATAAAGAACAAAATGCTGTTAATAGCACGTCCTGCTAACTAGGGAGTGTGACAGAGCACCTGGACTTCACAGACGTTCAATAAACTTCTCCAGGCCACCGAAGCAGCTGGCCAACATTAACAACCAGCTCTAGACATCGTCTGTTTTTTCCTCCTCCTCTTTTGTATTTCCCCCTCCTTTTCATGGCCTTGTCGCCGTCCTTCTCTTGTGTAACTGTCACAGCTCCCTTCTGGATCTCTCCTCTCTAATCCTGGAGTTACAGACCAATGAAACCCCTGTTGTTGTTCACCTGTCTGTTCCGAGTCCAGAACCTGTGTTTGTCACACTTTTGTCTCTATTCCCACGAGATGGGTATCTGTATCAGGTCTCAGGGTGTCCTATTGCAAGGAGAAGCGTGGGGCGGGGAGCATCACACTGGATTTCCAGCTCTGTAATCCCCCTCTTGCCCAGAAACCTACTTGGCTGGGAGGGCATTGACGTGCCTGATGTGGGAGAGTTTAATGCCTGGCAGGAACCCCCGGGCCTCTGTTCCCCAGTCCCCACTGCACCCGTGCAGCTACCTGTGATTGTATTTCACCCCAAGTGACAGAGCTGCCATGGCAAAGATCCCCCTCTGCTGGTTTAATTATAGAGCTCCGTTTGATTTTTTTTTTTTTATCACCATGTCTAGGTTGCCAAACAAGGATGGTGACAGCAGGCCATTGTGATAGGGCCTGATGCCGAGCAACAGAGGAAGGTTTACAGAAACGGAGATAGCCTGCTCTGCACTTAAGGGGCAGCAGGCAAAGCTTGTTAACATTAAAAAAGTGAAAGTGAATCCTACACAATCACATGCTGTGTAATGTGTTGAAGATTCCGTGGCAGACATGTTTGTGCCTGCAGCAATCTGCTCATGACAAAACTGTCACATGTTTGGTTCTGGTGGTGTACGCGTGCATTACTTGGCTTTGCTGCTGCAAATTATTCAGGTTGCTCTGCAGCTCGTGGATCTGTTGTGTGTAGACGGCTGCTTCCTGTGGACCCTTCTCCAGCTCTGCTTTTAGTTGGGATATGGTCACCTGCAAGATAAGACAGACAGACATGTTGAACGCTCTTTTTGCAAACCATTTAGTGTACATTCAAAGAACGGAAGCATCACTGGGAAGGACTGACATAAAAGAAAATAAACCCAACATGGATTAGTAACAACCAGGTGTCTGTCGCACAAAAACAACAACAAAAACATGGAGGCAACAAAAAAGAATTACTTTCTGAAAAACATTTCAAACATAAGAGAAACTCACAAAGATGAAACCAAATTTAGGGCCAACTTGAAACAACATGTTTTACCTCCAGGTTACGAATCTTGAAGAAAGAGTGAGTGTTGGAGAGGGATACAGTATGTGAGGAGCAGACGAAGAAAGGGAGGGAAAGAGAGACAGACAAAGGTAAGTCACGATACAACAGCTAAAAGCCAACCTGTAACACAGAGCAAGATGCTTCTGGGACAAGAGAAGTAATCCAATTTATCACATACCGCACTTCACTGTGACCACATCTTGCTATGGCAACAGTAAGCGGAATATTTTATACAAAAGAGGGTTTGGTTTGCATTTTTTTACGTACTGCTGCAGGGTCTGACGATGCACGAACCTGAATGTACTGTTAAATGCCAGCCTGCAGGCTGCTGACCGCAAAAACGCCTACGTGTTCATACTGTGGAACTTAAGCCTCAGTGTTTCAGACTACTTGTAGAATGTAACAAACCCACGTATTATCCTGAGAGCTTACATCATCAAACACCGGACAGTTTTAAAATGTATTCAGAATGTGGCTCCTCAAGGTGTAAAAATATGAAAACTATCTTTTAAGATTTATTTGCAGAGATGTGCAGAAGGACAGGTTCAGCTGGAGCTGCCTGACAGAGCCCCATAAATGCTCCTCTCCTACTGGGATCAGAAATCAGGAAATAAGGCTGAATTATTCAACAGGCATTAATTAGTGAGAATTAAGCCCAAAGACATCTGATACGACATAATAACTACAGCACATGGGAACCATTTCATAAGTTATTTCAGAGCTGTTTTAAAATAAGCTGTTTTGCCAGAAAGCACAGTGGGGGGCCTGAGCCAACAACAGTGAAATGAAAAAGGGGTCAAATAAGACTACACTATACTTCACATGAACACCACAATCTTCTAGCTGTAAACACTTGGAATCTGTGTGCATGTTTATGTGCTTGCAACAAGTTAGGGCGGAAGAGTGGAGGCTTACGTTGCAACAGGAAAAAGTAAGATACAGCAGAACTACATTTGACCTTCGAGACCATTGGGTGCTTTGTCCCCCTCACCTCTGAGGTAGTGTAATTAGCCTGCAGCAGCTCGTAGTGGTTTTTGAGGCGTTCAGACTCGTCCTCCCTCTCACGGGTCATACTGTCCATCAGTGTCTGGACCTGCACCAGCTCCTTCTGCAGCACCTCCACATCCTCCACTCCCGGTCGCTGCAGCTAGGGGGCAGAGCAGAGGCACTGTGTTGAAGCTGTGAGGATCGAGCAGCAGACAGTGGGAACAACAGGCTTTTTGGTATTGAGATAGATCAAAACTAGATGTCCTTAGTAACAGCTGAACTAGTCAAGCATTTATGGATGTTAATATATTTGAGAAATGGCAACAATGCGGTGCTGAGCCCAATAAATCCCAGACTAGTTTATCAAAGTGTAGTAGAGGAGCCATGAACAGAAGCCACTGCCTTTTCTTGAACTCTAGCACCAAACCTATATTTTTTTTTTGTATGAAGCTTCTCTAAACAGTTAAAAACATTTAAGAACAAATCATATAAAAGTACAACCACACAACTCAAACTTAAAGAACACTTTAGCTCTTTTGGTATAAATTCTTTGAATGAAGTTCTGTTTCACGTTTCTATAACAACGATGAAGGGGTTGTCTAGGTAAGATGTGCTTTGATTCCTCCACCAAACAGCTCAGAGCCAAATGGATTTCATGGTGTCGATTTAACGTTATTCTTTCAGACTGCAAAGCACAGCATTCATGAAAGAAAGGTCTATACAAAGTACGTCTCAAGCCTGGTGAGGTAAATACCAACGGAAACTTAGTGTGTGTTGTACCAGTTCTGTTTGGAGTCTCTCGTTCTCCTGCTTCTCTTTCTGTAGCTGTTCGGTCAATTTGGTCAGCCTCTGGTCAGCAGCCTCCCTTAGGCTCTTCTCCTCATCATAACGGGACTTTAAGTCTGTCGGATCGAAGCATCATTTTTTTTTTTTTAAAGCTAAATTTAATAACATCCAAATCAAAACAATACAAATACCTCACTTGTTCACGCCATCAAACTGATTAAAGAACAATGTAAAAATGTAAAACCTACACCTTCAGGGTGTAAAGAAGAATGAACAATTCATACAAGATAAGCTCAGTACATCCATTGTGTTTTAACAGTGGTCAAGTAAAAGAGTACTTCAATGTTGTCAAATGATGTAGACCCACAGACAGAGGCCTCCCAGTTCCCTGGGCCCACACTAACCTACTATCTCTGTAGCCAGCTGGGCAGCCTTCTGCTCAAACAGGTCTTTCATCTGCTTGATGTTGAACTTTTCTGTCTCCGCTTCATTCAACTTCCTTTCGAGGGCTGAGAAAAGAGCACCACATATATCAGTGATTGAGGTTTGGAATCTTTTTCACAGGGATTTTGTAATATAATGTCCTCACCTGAATCCTCTGAGCCCGTCTGTCCGTCATTCTGTGGAATCGAAGGAAAGAGAGAAACATGTACAGTAAGAGCAAGCATTGGAATCATGTTTTATTAAGCAGTTTTTTTATTCAGAAAGCCAACATGGTATTATAATACATATTAAATATCTTGAAGGAATTACTTGCTTCAGGTGTCCTTGGACTTTGTCTAACTCCTTCTTGAGCTCTCCGGAGAACCATCTTTCCTCCTAAACAGGTTAAAACACACACAATCAAGTCTTCGTATGAACTGACCATTGACACACCTCTATTCGCTTCAAAAGCTCGACCATACCTTGAGAGAAGCATGCAGGTCCTGTACCTCTTGTCGCAGCATTGTAAGGTCTTCCCTAAAAGGAGAAAAGAGTATGTTCATAAAGTGAAGTTGACCACGAAGTCGGACTCGTTGTTATAATTCATGTAACATTAATATCTCACCGAGTGGGGGCCACATGAGCGGGCAGGTCTCCAGTATCATGGAACAACTCATAGTGCTTGAAGAGCTCCTCTGCAGAGTTGTGAGACTTCATGCACTGAGGACAGATGAAGCCCTGAACACAGACACACACACTATCAGAGTCAACCATGTGGTAATAAATGATTCGCTTTTATTCTGCAGCTCTGCTTGGAGGCTGGAAAAAAAACAATCTTTAAAAGCTATTTTATTTAAAGCAAGTTATCAGCTGAGAAAAAACACGCGTCTACATCACCTCAGACGTCTGGTCGTGGTTCAGGTCGGTGCTGGGCTGCTCGGACTCTGCGTTCTGGGAGCCTCCTTTCCCAGGAGTCTGTAGAGGATAAAATGGACGACTTGATTAGAGTGAATGTCTAAAAGCAAGCTGTACACATTTGATTGCCTAAGATAAACATTTTAAAGCATAATTTTCAGTTGTCTCTAATAAATGAACACACTATATTCCAGAGACAATGGAACATCACACATGCACACTCTAGCGTTGATGCTTGTGTTCTTTGCTTGTATTGTTTGCGTCTTAAATTCTGGATCAAATTTCAGAAAAGAACAGTGAGGCTTCCCAGAAGAGTCCTGGGTCTCAAAAACAATGCTGGGTGAGGCCTATTGGCCTTAAACAAATATTACGTGAATGATTAGTTTTACCCTGGAATGCTGTCTTTTCCTCTTGAAAACATGTATGTTTCTTCTTACTTTAGTGTATGTGCATATGTCAGTGTCTGCTTCTTGACACTGGTCAACTTTTCCCTCATTCTTCTTTGCAAAACTGCAAAAGTATGCACATGTGTCTCACATCTGTGTGTCCACAGGCCTCTGGTGTCCCTCACTACCTCACTCATGTGTTCTTCTCACAGATACATTGTATTTGAGGACAGCATACCTGGGAGAGATTTATAGCTGTGCCATATTGTTTTCCAGTTTTTTATGATTGACCTTTTGATAGGGACATTATCTTACGGAAATGAATGGACTTCCCTCCCCGGTTAATTTCCAATAGCCTTAATATTAATGTGTTTTCAAAGTGCCTTTGTTTTCATGATGATCCAGTTTTTGCAAGGATAGACTGGACAGCTACTGGACCTTCCAGATTACTCTGCATTTAACTCTGTTCCAGTCCCACTTTGTGATTACTTAACATTATGTGACTGTAAACATTGAATACAGTGCCTTTCTTAGTGTTCGTACATGCATTACCAAGGCCCTCTGAATATTATCTGGTTAGGCAATTGTCCAAGTTACATTAAACAACACACCCTGCAATTTAGATCATTGTGGGGGAGAAGGTGTTAGGCTGATGAAGAGAACTCAACTCTCACACAGCTCAGAAGTAAAGTGGAACAGGGTCTTGCAGGGTGTGCTTCAGATCAGCTCAGTCCACTGGCCTGAGGTACAAGCACATAAAGTGGACGTGCCACTGGAGGTCCATTCACAAAAAGGGTTTGTTTGTCAAAATAATCCTCATAAAAATAATTCTAACCACAATAAAAGTAAAAAACTAGAATTAATTCAACACAGGTCCTATGCATAAATGAGATCTTTACTCTTCCTTCTTTATTAGCTGTTATTATACTGTCTTGAAATTGTTTGTCTAGTTACTACAGTATTAAGCCTAGCGTTTAAAACACAGGTCAAAGGTTACAGAGTAGCTCCAACAATAAACAGTAATAAAATGCAATGTAATCATTTTATCTTGGCAATGTGGTCTACAGTTTAAACTGTTAGACCAATAAGAACCCAAGCACAAGATAATGTCTGCGTTAGCTACACGGTTTATTTAATAATTGACAAGCTATTGCACAGGTCCGGTGTAGGTGGGTTTGTGTAAAGAGGTAACGGAACAAAACAATAATTCTTAACCTAAAACATTTTTAATTCGTTTGGCATCCTTTGGGGGTTACAGGGCCCAGTCTGACAAACCCTGAGCCTAAATGCAGTGTTTAAAGATGGATTTTCCTGGTTACAAGGCCCGGGACTTCAAAGTGTACACAATGATGTCGTTAACTTTAGCAAAGCCTTGTGGTAAATGTAGTCCTCGGTAGAACCTAGCTAAGTAGCCAACATCAGTTACTCCCACTTGTACCTTTAGTGACAAGCTGGTAATTTATTCTAACAACCATGTCACCAACAGCATTAAGCTCAGTTCATTAAAACGCATGTTTTTGTCTTCATATTGCGGTCAGCGAGGTGACAAGGGACTTCCCAACAGTCAATCTGCAGCTAACGTCAGCGTTAGCATGTGATGAATTAACCTACCGCTATAACATAGCTAGCTAACCGAAACCATGAAAATAAAATTATTCAGTAACCAAGCACGTTAGCTAGCTAAGATTTTCCCTACTCGACTAACCCTGGAAAAGTGCACAGGTTAGCTAATTCGTTTTCTACTGTATTATACGGACAGGTACTAGCTTGCTTCACCCTGTCAAGAGTAGCATCAATCGGTCGAACCCAGTTAGCATTTAATGGCTAGCTGTGGCAACCATACACAAGAAGCGCTCGTTATGCCCACTACGATCGTACGGGGTGGCGGGGTTTTTTCCAATCGAGGAAATCCCGTTGGTTAAAAACTGAAAACCCGCCCACCCGCAATATACCGTGTTCTAAAACGTGCGTCCCCAACATAAAAACAGACAAGGATAGGCCTGTGTCTCCCAAGGAAAACGACTCGGTTTAACCAAACAAAAGCGAAACGGTGGACTTTGTTGCACCAGAACCTTACCATTTGAAGTATCCGTCTGAGCATGATCTCGAATGTGTTTGTCCAGACACAAAATACAATCAGATTTCCAAATTCAAAGTTCACGTCGCTGTACAACGAACACCTGCCCAAGCTCAGGCAGCAGCGGCGAATGGGCGGGTCATGGAGAGGATGGTTAGGCAGGACACACAGCCTGGCTGTATTCAAGATTGTAAGTGTTTTTATGTTCTACTGCACAGATTAAAAAATGTGACAATGGAGCTGATCAATAAGCGTGTTTTTATTTAAACGTTTTATATACAACATGATGGTGCACAGCAGATTATTTCAGTCACACATGCAAAAATAGAAAAAAGGTTAGTCATTGATCTTTCCAGTGCTCCTTAAGAACAAGAGTCAATGATTGTCAATAAACTGAATTTATGCATAATTTTTACTCTCTTTCTGGGGTGTTGATGACAAAAAAGTCTGGCATGTACACTGACCATGACCTGTTCATGATGGGAGGGGGTATTTTCCTATGAAACATAAATACATTCAATGTATACTTAATACTGTACATTCAATTGTAACAACAATTCCAAGTTTCCTTCAACATCCTATTAGTCAAATCTAACTAGAGCTTAGAAATATAAGTGTCTGGTTTCAACAGTGTGTGTAAGGCAGATTGTACTTCACAGGGTGTAGAAATTAAACACAATTAACTATTGTATTTGTGAAGGCACTTGGAAGAATCAGACTAAAACACACTGTAATTCCCCTCTAAACCCAAGGCCTCTTTATTGTCTTCTCAGACATTAACAGGACTTCACATTTGTCAAATGCACTCAACAATAACAGTTTCTTCAGAAGATATGTATGCTTTCTTGTATAATACAGTCTATGTGTTTGTAGTGTTGAATACTGTCTTTCTTTGGCACATATGCAAGGTTTGATTATGATGACTGAAGTTCTGTTCCGCTATACTAAATCTGATATTAATCTAACTGAGCCAATACACTGTCATTTGTTCAACAGTCAGAAATGAAATATACTTAGAAGTAGAAACATATTTGAGGAAGGAATATAGTCTCCATTTCAGTGTGGTTGCTGGTTTGCAGATATTTATTACAGTGTTGCACTGTTAGCAGGGATTAGAGATGTTACTGTGAGTACTTGTAAGGTGGTAATTAGAGGAGAAGCAATGTTGTTCACACTTTTTTCATCAAAGTAGACATTGCCCTCAACTCTCTTTAGGCAAAATACCTCACAAGACTTGATCTATAGTGGGGGTGACATTAGTTTTACTCTCAAAAAGAGTCACAACAATTCACAAAAACTGAATTGTAATCAAATATCCATACACATGCAGCGACTTCTCTTCAAAATGTCTTGCAGAAGGACATTATTTGGCAGTGAGTCACTGTGGCCATATGACTTCCTGAGAGCAAACCCTGCCCAGGAAACCACCTGACCTATAAGACTAAAAAGGACCTTTACGCATAAGCAACACACCAAGAAAATCCATCTAATGGAAACTTTACAGGGACACATTTGCTCTATTAGATGGTGATGGTTGTTAAAACAGTACATATAAAATCTTAAATATACTTGGAAAACATTTTGACACTCTTCAAGCCCACTCGAAATAAATTCCAAATCAACCTCAAGGAAGTCCATACTGTACATATTAAGAGGCTGCGTTAGTAATGCGATCAATGCAGAAGTCTTTTGATATGATATGTCCATCCCGGTGTCCTCCTAGAAGAACTGCTTGCTGCTTTCCTTTCTGTGGACCAGATCGGATCCCTGTGTGGAGCAAACAACATAGTGAGGTGTGTTGTTGTCCATCACTTGGGAGCTAGGGGTGTTGCCGTTAGTCGGGCTACACACAGGACTGCAGGTTGGATTACAGGTGTTTGCGAGCCTGCGAAGGTACTCTGCATGGACAGGCTTGTGACTCTGCAGCACCCTGATGGCTTCGTCAACTTTGAACCACTTCCTCTTCCTCCCTGTGAAAACATTCAAGAAAGGACAAGGACAAGATGTTGACACACGGCTTACAGGTAGAGCTTTGAAGTTTACTTTATCAACAACCATGGATTATACTGAACATGTTGGCCATAGTTGGGATTTAACCTGCACTCTTGTGGTTTTGTGTCTATCAGATTTTCAGCTTTGGAAAGTTACAAAAGCTGTCTGATGTTTTTTGTATTCCGATGTTGGGAAGGTGTGGGAGGAGGGGTTTTAGAAGCTGTTTTCTGTTCCTAATTAGCTTTAGTGTTCAGGCTTGACTAAGATAAAAGATAAGCAAGCATTCCTTATGGTCATATCATGCTACCTTTTACAGCGACCTTCCACACCACCATTTTCTTCTGTATTTAGTCCCTCTTTCAGTCAGGGGCAGGGGGAGGTGTTTTTGCTCTCAACCGGTGTAATCTTTGTCTTGTGCTGCCATCTCTTGTGGTGGTACACCAGAAGTAATTTTAATTACTATAATAGATAATCAAGATGAAACGCCCACTGCACTGCACTGTAGCCCCTGGCATTTTTCACTAAATCTCTGTAGCAGTGTTACTGTATGTCTGGCTGAGCAGTGAGTAAGATTGCTCAATGGGCAAAATAGCCTTAAATTGCTAAACCACAACATTATACAACACGCTCAAGAATAAACTGTTCAGCACATGTTGCAGCACTAAAGTCAGAGTGGAAATGGACATTCCTGACCTAATTCATTTAGTGTTTATGAAGCCCTGATGTCACCAAACCTTCCTGAAAAAGCACCTTCCACAAAAACAATCTGTCCAGTAAACCATCAGCAGGGAGTTATTCATACTTTACGTCATCCCCTCCCATTCGATTCCAAACAGCATTTCGGTAAAGGAAATCGGCATGGCCTGTGATTATCAGAGGGGGCGATTCAACCAATTTATGTTGACACCCTAAAAGTACACCACGCTGGCCTTTCAGCAGAGGAGGAGAGTATAGTAAACCAGTAGTGTCGAGCGCTTTCCGTCCAGTCACAGCCCTCACACAGGGCAAGAGAGGACAAGCAAGGAGGGGGCTGTGGTGAGCGATAATAACAGGAAAACAACTGGGCACAGCAAACATTCCTCCCCCTTGTGAACAAGCTGAACTCTATTTCTGTGGGTGAAGGCAGTAAGTTATCGCGCCCACTTTTATTACAGACCAGTTAGAAATCATTTAAGTTTTGAGTTACTAAGTCCCCAGAGAAGCCTTAGATTTTAAATATGGAAGACGTTCAAATCAAATAGTGATCACATGCCTATACATACGCCTCATTAGAAATCTCATAGTGATGGAGCAAAAAATAAGCTACAGGGAGAAAGAATATAAATTTTAGGGCAGCAAATAATGATTATTTCTATTATCATTTATGTTTGAAGCCCAGGGTGACATCTTCAGGCACCGTCAGTCCAAACTCTTTAAGTTCAGTTTACTATCCAATAAAACACGAAGACCTCAAAATCCTCAAAGTTGAGAACCCAGAACTAGCGAATGTCTGGCATTGTCTCTTGAAAAATGTTGATGGATTATCAAAATAGTTGCAGATTAATTTTCTGTCGATTGACTAATCGATTAATGGACTATGTAATGTCCATTAATGTAAATAATTACCTCTAATATAATACCAATAATGTTGTGAGCACACGTGCAGCGAGCGGTAGTTAATTTAGGAAGACAAATGGTTGCTTCAGTCAGTATTTTAGGACTGTAAACAGACTGTAGATCGAGTGGTGGCATGTGTCATAGTTAGTCATCACTTTCTCAGTGGTTTCCCCTTATTGAGATTTTTGTAAGTCACTTTTAAATACTGGTTCCCAACCTTTGCTGTGATTTGTTTCTGAATAGTGATTACACCATCTTATGCTCAATCAAACATCTGCAAACCATAATGACTTATTGGTCCTCCTGACCTGTGATCTACATATTACTTTTAACCATCAGAAAGACCACAAAATCACCTCAGAATAACTTGTCTGGCATTATAACTATGCACAGAAATATAATGATCTGTGTAATGATATGATTTATGCATACATTTTCTAAGTTGCCCTAAAACCCTTAAAAATACTGTGGAGTTTTATTGTTGTTTTTACCACCTGTTGCACTGTGGAACAGAGGGTCTCCAGTTTGCTGGTATCATGCACAGCAAGAGGACATGCAAAGCACGAGCATTTCTTTGCATGGGTAAATACCTGGAGCATAATTTATGAAAAATCATATGTAATATGATGACACAGTGAGACTTAACCAAACGGGCATACCAATGTTGACAGAGTCCTCCCAGTCCTCCAGTGTCTCCATCACTATGAGGGTGAAGACGTACGTCCTGTGCTTTCTGTCTTGATTGTGCTGCAAAGGTTTGGATGAAAATACTACTTCATATCACTGCAATAACACGCTCTGGCTGACTCTGAGGACTGGTACATAGACACGAGGCATGCATACATAGGCATCCTAAGAATGATAGTATAGTTGGCAGAAAGTTGATACAGTATTTTAAAAACAGCTTTATAAAATGTAATTTATACCATGTAAGAATTGATAAAAAACTTTCTTGACATTTTCACAAGCTTACCTCAAAGATCCCGAGTAGTCTACCGAGCTTCCCCTTCACACCAGCCTGCACACACGAAAAACACCATTTAAGAGCCATTCAATACATTTATATTTAACCCTTGTGATTCCCTGTGGAGAAGACACTGGGTCAAAACAATGGGCCACTGGGTCAATATGACCCGGCGAGGTAGCACAAGGGTTAACTGACCATACAGTGTTGTATATCGCCAGTGCTGAACATTACATGTTACTCATTGAGTCGATTTGTTCACCGAATTTCACATGGACTGAAATGTCCTTCTGACACCAACAAATCTGAATGAAAAACTCACTCACTGAAACCACATGACTTGGTATTAGGAACAACCTGTCTCTGTTCATGTGTACGCACATTTGTCTCATTTGGTTTTGTCCTGGCATCGCTATGTGCCTGTGAGGCAGCATAGCAGAGATGACCAGGTAGACCTAAACATAGTCTGAGTGACAGGATGACGACACAGAGGGGTTTAACACAAATACAGTGCACATGTCAAGATCCATTTCTGCTTATGCAGTTTGTGACCTATGCTAGAGCAGAGGTTTCTAATCTGGGGGTCGGGACCCCCACAAGAAATTCCAAAATGAACGGGGTCGCAAGATGATTAGTTGGGTACAAAAAAAAAAAAAAAAAATCTTGTGGAATACTGCACAGTTGAACATCTTCAGGGTGCTAATAAATATTCTCAGTCACTTTTTAGTATAAGTAGTCACGAAACTGACAAACTGGACCCTGAGTGAGGGGTCACAGTCAGAGAGCGCTTGATCCCAACCTTTTTTCCTCACAAGCAAAATAAGATTAGGAACCACTAAGTGTGAGTCAGTGAAGCTAGGCTTCAAATCAGCAGATACTGATGGCATGTACAATCAGTTTTTAGTAAAAAAACATTCAACCTGCTGACGCACAGAGGCATTCCAGGACCATGTTTCAGACTTGGCGTCTCAGAGCCGCCAGGATCACTTAGGACTAGAAGCCCATAACGGACAGAGACAATTGCTGTGTCCCATTTCCATACTACATACAGTTGATACTATACTTATTGTTTACAGAATATTGTTTTTGCAGTAAATGTACAAGAAATCAGCATACTTTACAATGTAACAAATAGAAAGCAAAATACAACTTGTATGTTTTCCAAAATCTTTCCCGAGCACTTAAACCACAATTTGCAATTTATTTTAATTTTGTGCAGCTGCAAGCAGCTTTTCAGTTTCCTTTGTGCAAAGCACTGTAGTGAAAGTGTACGTCAACAACACACACACAAAAAAAGCATTTTTAAGTATGCATGCTGTCTTTTGAATTTTGAGCATACTGTAGTTTTGTCACTTTCCCAGTGTGAACACACAAAACATACTCAAAACCCGCTGGGAATTAGCATGTAGCACAGAAATTAGACACGGCGAGGTCGATGTGTTGAACTTGACAGCCGGGTATTAAACATGACGTTTTGAATCGTTGGCTTGCCACAGTAGTTGGTTTGCAGCTCATCCATATTCAGGCACATGTCTGGTCTGGGAGGCACTTGATATGGGTAACTGGAAACCCTTCCCAAATGTCACTGCCATACCTCAAAGCTGTCAGCACACTACTATCCAAGGGAGAAGCTCACAGCGAAGTCCACGCCAAACACTCTGGCCAACTACCAGCAGCCCCCATTACTAAACCACAGAACAGTTAACTGGCCATTTATGCATCATTACCAAATATTTCTAACCGGCTCGTACAACAGTGACAGCATCTCATAGTGTGAGCAGTGACGATACTAACTGCAAAGAATTTCTTATGATAATGATCATTCGTGCCTCTAGCCAATCACAATTAATAAACAAACTGACACATGACGTGCATTACAAAGCAGTTTTTGCTAGTGTTATGTTATAGGGATTGCAGGTTTTAATTGCATTATGAATCACAATGAATTCTTAGCCTGCTTTGTTTTTGTGTCTACATTATCACCACATGGCAATGCAGGCCTGAGTCAGGGTTTTAAAACATTTCTTACTGATGTTTTCACATTCTTGTTTGAAATTCCAACATCTGAGTCTTAGGGAGGTGGCTTTTACACCAGATAACTTCTGAACGCATAAAATTACCTAGTTCACTGTGCTTTTCACAATTTTCATGTTTGCTTATTGTTTAGCTTCCACTTTCATTTCATGACAACACAGCCTGTGAAAGCAATGCTGTTGATCAGCTGACTCTCAAAACTCACATGTTGGAAATTCCCATAACCGGTTGAGCTCACCAGCGATAAAGTTCTCCTTTCACCTGCATTATGATGCAACAGTATTATAACTTTGAGCCCCTTAAAAAAATAAACGAAGCTATGATAAATTTAGCAATCTCAAGGAAAGCCTTTGAAAGCTGATTTTCATATTGTACTCACACAAACTTAAATCAGTAGCTCCCTCTGAGATGTGGTACAGATAACATATCTGTAGTTAGACATGCAAAAACTCCTTCAATGTAGTGCCAATGACGAAATGTAGAAGATCAACAGTTACATGATGTATAACTCTGTATGTGCATGTTTTCTTCATTTCTTTAGGGGATGAGCTCACCTCTTCGTACACCTCCCTGGCGGCGGCCCCACAGGGCTCCTCCTCTGGCTCCATTCCTCCTCCTGGCACGATCCATTGGTCTGGATGTCGACTGCTGCTCACTAGTAGCACCTGCCAAGGAGAAAGGCCTTCATCAGGTCTCTGCTGCCGAGCCCGGGCTGCCAAAAACACACCAACGGCATGCCCAAGTTCAGAGTCCACGTAGGTGTCTGGTGGCGGCTGAGTGTGGCATTATTCATTGAGCAGGATGTGTATCGAACATCCTACATGTCGTGCCAGTCATTCACTTAATTTTCTTAATGCAATATGAGCGTTTGTGGATTGGGCTGCAGCCGAGCATGTCACACCCTTTGCCACATAATTAACACAAGTGAATGCTGCTTAACGTTAAAGGTTCCTGCATTAAAAGCACCAATTGATACACATGAAAAACAAATACAACCACCTTTTTACTATTTACTATCACAGTACTGTGGGTATGATGCAACACTATATCTGATATTTTGACATATCAATTTCCCAACACACTCACTTTTCCTGCGAGAGATATAACCACAGAGGATGCAATAAAAGCAACATCCTCTTATTTTAGGTCGACTATATAATATAATGCAAAACAATTAAACATTACCATGAACATCAACTACAAAACTATAACAACTATAACTATAACATTAAAAACTTGAGGAGCTATAAAACATGACAAAAAAAAGAAGACAAATACCCGTCTAATCTGAAATAATCGAGCTAAAGCCACACACTATGTTTAACTGACCTCAAACACATTTTTTGAGCATGGTGCCCCTCTGGAGATCTGCAGTGACTTGACCTTAAACTCTATCTGGCACCACACGGAGCCACATTAAGTTCACGTGTGTTTGAATTCTGCCGGACATGTGCAGCCTCTACATTCTCCTGCAATAGCTCTCTTGACAGCAAAGACCGGTTAGAAAACAGCACCCAAATCCACTACAGGCAAACGCAACTGTCCCAGCAGAGGTTTCCCAATGCGAAGATGTGTCTGCATTCCTGCTGAGATCTGATATTGGAAGCATGAATATTTGTGAAGAGCGCTAATGATACCATCTTCAGTGCCGTCAAAGCTGGTCTCAATTGCACAGAAATTACAGTGATGAGTGAAACTTCATGCTGTTTGACCCTTGACTGTAACTCATTCTGTAACCGAGTAAAGAGTAAGATAAAACCCATAAGAAATCCCAGGACTCGGACAGAACTTCATTCAAACATTATTTTGACGGTCTCACTGAACTAATTCAGTCATCATGAATTAGCTCACTATTAAATAACACAAATAGCTCTCGTTTACTTTTTACATGCTTTGCATCATTTATATAAAATCGCTTAAATGCACGTGGTTGTGACAAAACTCTTTCTCTGCCTCTGTTATTGCATTTACAAACTCTGGGGAAACCATAGAACTTGTTATAACACAGGCAACTCTGTCAGTATTTATGTATGGATTTGCTGTCACATCACCTTCAGTGAACTGAATGTGCAGAGCTAGACCGTACCAAATCTTTTTAGTGCCATTTTAAATTAGGAAGACATACGTGCATGGTTAACATTATGATTAGAAAATTACTTAACTATAGACAATTGTATAAAACATGCAGAATATACATGCCAAAGGATGCAAAAAGACGATGCATCCCTTACAATCCTGCACCTTCCTACTTTGAGTTCTTACTTAACATCAATATTTTACATAATGAATATTTTTCAGCTAACCTAGAATACAGTGCAAATTAAAAGTATTCACCACCCAAGTTTTTCTATTTTGTTTCATGTCTCGCAACATTTTAGTTGGCTTTTTCACACCCTGAGATGTAAAAAAAAAAGTTAAAGTAAAAGCAGAATTCAGGCACTGTGCTAATCCATTTAATGTCCAACAGAGTGTTACACTGTATGTAACATTAATGTGGTGTAAAGAGTTTGCTGCATAAAGACGTTGATGATGATGATGCAAATGAATAGCTGCAGAGGACGAGAGCAGCGGAGAGTCTCATTTGGATCTGTGCAGGGCCCTGGGGGCTGTAGAAACACTGGTCGCTGCCTCACTGACACAAACACACACATGCGCAATTTCACAGAAACGCCATGTGAAACACGTAGGCACTCAAAAACCACTGGATCAGCAGTTGCCTTTCTTTATGAAAACAAAAGCGCTTAGAGGAGGTTAATGACCCCAGCAGGCAGCACACACCTCAGTGAGAGAACAGAGTGAGGAAGAGCTTCGAGTGAGCACATCCACATCAGCTCTAAGGTGATCAACACCTATATATATATATATATTTTTTTTTTTGGGATTATGCCTAAATTTGCCATATTGTGGTATATATTGATATTTCTTGTTAAAATACTGCCCAGCCAAGATCACATATATGATTAACGGGTCTGTTTTCGTACTAAAGTTGCATTTTAATGCAAGACTCACTGATTATTTGGAGACATGTTTCTTATTCAGGGGATAAGAACTTCAGCTGACATGTTGAGGAAGTGACTGTAAACCAGGCATGCAGACTGGACGGATAGTTTACCACATAAAGTGTGACACATGCAATCAAGGCGGGAATGACAGAAAGGGTCATGTGAAATGATGTGAGACCATTTCATCATCCTCCAGCGCAATTAACAATAATCAGAGAGACTTTTCACATAATGTCAGCACTCTGTCACAGAAGAACAGAGGGGAGAGAGAGAGAGAGAGAGAGAGAGAGAGAGAGAGAGAGAGAGAGAGAGAGAGAGAGAGAGAGAGAGAGAGAGAGAGAGAGCTGGTATATCAGAGAGTGTGCGCGCGAAACAAA
>JAVQJL010088290.1:0-10902 GCA_036024295.1 Nannoperca obscura | reverse complement strand
AATGTCTTGACTCTATTTTCTATTCATTTCACAACGTATGGTGGTGAATAAGTGTGACTTTTCATGGAAAACACAAAATTGTTTGGGTGACCCCAAACTTTTGAACGGTAGTGTAGTTCTGAGGGATTTCTGCGTTATTAGGTCATTATCCAGACTTTCACCTGTTATTACTTTTATGTAGGTCTTAAGTTTTTTTCCTGAGTTAAAAACAAGAAAGTGGTTCATCAAAGAAATCATTAACGTGCGAAAGAAATCCTGACTGTTCCTTTCACTTCTCACTGTAACATCTTAAAACTTCACTTAGTTTCAGCTCTTGAATTGTGAGAAAAATCTACTTGCTGAGTTGACAAGTGAATTTACAACTCAGACCATGCTTTCCTCTCTGCTTAAAAGTATGGACTGAGTGTGTGTGTGTGTGTGTGTGTGTGTGTGTGTGTGTACATGCCTGCAGGATGAGTAATGGACGTGGAGTGACTAGGACATGTGGCTGTGGTTTGGTGGGTTTTTAAAAGACATCACCTGCTACTATCTCAACCCTTCCAGCAGGCTCAAGAATAACTAATGTGACACGTCAATTTTCCACTGGAAAGATAAGACGGACTGACAGTTAAACAGACACACCGGCACAACTGATCTGATACACAGCCAGTGTCGACCAAGAGCTTGAATCAAACACAAGTGAAAAGATTCACACACCCTCGGTTCTCACACGCAGTTGCCAGATTTGCAGCCAGACACATAAACACACATTGTAATATCTTAATTACCACCAGCTACCAGTCAAATGCCAATAAAACTGCCGCTGGTAGCTTTGTATGATCCACCAGCTACTTTGGCAGAGAAACAACCAGCATTTCAAGTTTAATTCCCTGATTCTATTTATTGTGACCAAAGCAAGCCAACGTTGTCCCAGCTCCACCTCCTCAGTGACAGACACCTGGTCGCCCACTATTTATGCTTTTGCATGTGAACCTTTGCCCAGGTAGTGCGCATCAATGTGCAGCTCTCCACTTCAAAGCATGGCTGCAATAAAAAGACGTCATTCTTTCCTTCATGGGCTGTAATTCAGCGTGCGTTGCTAAGCACAAACTAACCACATGACTACAAAACAGCAAATGTGGGCTGAGCCCTTTCCGAATGTACAAGAGAGGCTGAATTATGTGGACCACAGCACCAAATAACTAAACACACCAACACCATCATTTTAATCTTGTCATCTTTGTGGGTTTGTTCATGTTGTTACCACATGCTAACAAATGTGGACCAGCAATGAATTTAACTTGTGACATTTTCAGACTGCTTGGTCAGCGTCTTCACAGATTTGATTTGTGTCACAAAAACCTCATACTAACAACGCTCAGACTCTACAGCCACGCTACGTCAGACAATGCTAACACTGTGGGAGAATATAGTTCATGCACTGTTATGTTACTGTGTGAAGAAGTGAAGTAAACACTTTTTAAGAAAGTATCTACTATAAGATACGGTTAGAAGAAATCTCAGGGCAAATAGGCCTGGGAGGGGGATGTGAAGCATGTGAAGTTAATTGACATTGATACATCATTATTTTCTAGTAAACAGAGAATGACTAAAAGATAAAGCTAATGAAGTCAAGGGCAGGGTACGAGGAAGAGCACACCAACATCTTCGAAGCCATAAAGAGGTGACTTGCTTCAGACTCCTCCGAGGGAGGAAGTGTATACAAGTAAAGACCTGTTCTGTGTGTGGCGCTTTTTAATAAATAACATCGCTGGTATATTCTTTAAAGCCCATCTACAACAAATCAAATCCGACCTCACATTTCACATTCCCAACTCCTCTTTCTTCAACAATGTGCACATGTTGTACGAATCACTTCATTTTGCAGGCCTGAGCGCCCTTCGTGTCTGAGGGCTGTGGATTAGCAAGCTTCTCCTGTATCCTATATTCATTATGGTTGATCCTGACTGGGGATGGACCCGCTGCTCAGGAAGACTGGCCCAGCGTCTGCCAGCGGCCGCGCGAAGAGCGCAGCGCTATGCTAAGGCGCGTGGTAGGGTTTAAGTGATATATCCTGCCTTAAGTCTCCCCTGCAGCCTCGCCATGTGAAATAACAGTCCATGAATACCTCCTCACTCACCCACAGCTCCCTCGCCTTTCTTATTTCCTTCTACCGTTTGCCCCCCCCCCCCCCCCCCCATCTGTTTAGACAGCAGTTGTCATTAATTCTCCTACTACCGAATTAAACCAATAATATATCCATTCATTTACCTTCATTTAAAATTATAATCTGCAAGTTTCAAGCTTTGTTTTTGCATTTCTTTCTTGTTAAATGCTCCAGTGCTGCTCACACCAATGTTTTGGTCTTCTTCGCTGTATTTAAGTTCAGTTAGAAGCATAAAACAACCTCCTGCGAGACAGTAAAGAGGTCAGAGACAGCAACGGTTTGGGGTTCAAACGCTGTACACTTTCAAAATGTAATAAAGAAAAAGATACTTTTAAGATTTTTTTTAAAAGGGAGCATTATCGTTGTAGATTCCTTGTAGAATAGAAAGTATCTACTTTAAATCTCTCACAGCTCAGAAAATACATCCGCCAACTGAACGTCCATCAGCATATCACCCATCTGTGTGTTTACCCTCCCACTTGTGTTTAGACAGCAGTAGTTAAAGATTCTCCGTGCAGGTCAAGGCCAAGGCAAATATCCAGCATCAGCTTACACACTCCATATGCTAACCTTAACCTGAGGGCTAAAATGCCTATAAATTGACCTCTGGACAGCTAATGAGAATACTGAGCCAGGCCGAGGCAAGTGTTACGCTGACAGTCGTCTCTTCAGCACAAGAAGAACTCCTAATAAGGCTGCTGGGGGTGATTGTTGCTCAGGGAAGTTAATTGCCCCTCACTAAAAATAAGAGGAGGTCTCGCTCTTCTTCTCTTATGACAAAGTATATAACTTATAACTATAAGTCAAGTAAGGGACAGAAATTAAGACAGCGGTGCCTCAATGGAAGAGGCGCTCTCTTCCATTGCTTAATGTTTGCTCTAATTTGAAACAACTTGCGTTTTAGTGAAATCCACACATTCCTGCTACAGAATGAAGAGCAACTGGCCATTATAGGAACACAATAGATCCCTCACATACCAATTACAGCTAACAACATAAAGAGGATCCAGATATGTAGACTGATCCAGCAGCAGGCACGGAGGGCGATCTATCCGTCAGCTCAAACAGCCATTCACAGCACCTGACTGCTGCCGCGGCCTCGAGGCCTGACCACGACCCTGGGCAGAGTCAAGCCCAGTGCCGAGTGACACGGTGTCGTAGCGACGCCAGGGGAGCGTGCCTCCACCAGATGACACCTGAGCCTCGGGGCCGGGGGTTCAGACGGCGGCGAGGACAGATGACATGCATGCCGCTCGGTTCGTCTACGGGAGGGAGGCTTTTTTAAAAAGGGTCTTTGAGCTGTTTGAGTGTGTGAGTGTGTGTGGCGGCTGCCAGCCACGCAATTAAGGAGAGGCCCCCTGATACCCATGCTGGCACACGTTAGCGTCGCATCACACGGGCACAGGCGTGTTGTGACACTTGCAGACAGGCGGCCACACTCATTCAGGCCTCCCAGCGGTCTTCATCAATCTGTCCCCCTTTTCAACAACGGCCCAGACACTCGTAGGCTTCGCATACACTCGCATGCACACAGACTTTCAAGGAGAATGCCACTTGATTTGAGAATTCGGTTACTATTTCTATGGCCTGAGACCATTCAACATTTGTGGCAACTCAACGTCAAGAAACCAGAGAACTACAGCTGCATTTGCACGCAACTAGTGCCTTGGGGAAACCTCATTTCATTTGTTAATTATCCAGCTATCTTTGCTTCACTGTCATTTCATGATTTTGTGAGGACGTTTATACTCACCTCTTTAAAATAAAGTGAAGATTAGAGGTGCAGTTAGGAGTGGGTGATGTTGACAAAGTCTTCTGTCATTATATGCATCTTTAGATCTCAATATTTATATATATATATATTGAGATATAGATAGATATTCATATATAACTGAGTTTCAACATTGCCCACAATGACTGTATACACTGACAAAGTGACATATTGAAAAGGGAAAGTCACCGTGGTACAGCAACATTCACGATTCATTCGTTCACATTTCATGGTTTACACACTCATATCACTTGATTGTTTGTGCAGTGATATCAGTACTGAAAATGAAAGGCCTCTAATTGAATTGAAGATATTTAATATTCAGTTATTTTATATCATTTTCAAGGCCACAGTATCCTGCTTTAACTTCAAAGCATAAGGTCCCTTGCATCTACAGTAACTGCTCTGGTGGCTTCATATGCACACACCCAACACTAAAACTAAATATCACACACACGGAGGACTTAAAAGTGCATCTTTGAGAACACACACATATCAAACCGAGCATGCCAGGCATACCAAGGGGAGCCTCAACAAGCCAAGGCGGGGGTGGTGGGCTGCTGGAATGATATGGAGATGGACACAGACACCTCTTTGAAAGTGATACATGGCCCTGGCTGGCAGCAAAGCGCCACTCCAGATCCCTTCAGACAGGCAGAGAGGATGCCAGGCTGGTTGGGATTTATGCCGTAATGAGCCCAGCGCACGCGCACGCACGCACGCACGCACGCACATGGATGTGTGCACAAGAGAGGAACTACAAAGCAAAACTGATGGACAGATATGAATTCCTGAGTATCACATATTTGGAGAGCCACCCATACACAAACTGATACTCACACACACACAAACAGCATCAGCCATTATAGGGACAATGCATACTCATGTACACAAAAGAACCTTGTGTATATTATAAGTATACAAACACACAAAGTAGAACAATCAGGACATTTACATGTCTAACCCCAACAGGACCCTCGTCTTCTAACTTAAAATTGTCACTAAAGAAGACGTTCTGTCTGCCTTGAGATAACCATTTTCACATTCCTGCGCACGCCTTTTAACAACCTTCTGGATCGTATTTTTGTACTTTTCACCATCAACATTGGGAGATGCTTTACAAGCCAGCGTGCTTTCATTAGGTTCATTAATGTAAGCTGTACAAGTGATGCAATGATCAGATTAAACTAATGCAGGTTACAGCAAAATCCCAATATCAATATTTGTAAAAAACATTGTAAGAAAGATATTTGCTGTAATTCGTCATTGCACTTTGACTTACTTCACTTCAACAAAGTCAAAGTTAAAACAGTGAAGTAGGTCTGCAAAAGCTAATTCTGCCGACACTGAACATTCTCCAAATAAGCTGCTTAGATAAAATGTTTGGGTAAAATAATTAAACTAACAGGATCATCTGACTGCTTTTGTCGTAAACCTATAAAAGTGATGGTTAAAACTACAAACATAAGACCACTGGGACTGTCTGAGCATTTAAGATGTTATTTTGTGCCCAACTAGGCTTATTAAAATAGCACTGTTTTTACGCTAAATACTTTTACAGGATGTATCCAATCATGTGTCAAGATCTAGAAATAGTCAAATTTATCATCCTGACCTTTCCAGATGCGAGAATCCCCGCCAGCCTCTGACAAAGAAAGGATATGATTGGGTGGCAGGAAGTTCCAGCTGAGGACCTGGTTGGCCAGAGCCAGGTACCGCTGGAAGACAGACGACATCTGGGCATTTAGGTTTTCTCTGCGGCTGAACTCCTGCAGCACCTCCATGGTCAACATAAAGATCTGACTCAGGCCCTCCTCCTGGAAGTGAGGGAGAAAGACGAATGAATTCAGGAATAAAACGTGATGCATAAGGGAAAAAGTAATAGTCCGTGACTAGATCAGAGAAGCAGAATGAAGAACGATAATGCCTCCGGTAACAGCTTTCCTGGTGGGACAGTACGTGAAAACACAGAAGAGCAGGTGAGGTGAGGAACAAACCTGGAAGAGACGCTTGCAGCTGCCGTGAAACTCCATGCTGAGGCCGATGCTGCTGGTCTTACTGGAGCTGGAGAACTCACTGAGCAGAGCGGTCAGGATGGAGCAGGCCAGTGTTTGCTACAGAAGAGAGGTTTGTGTCATCACACAGGTCAAAATGTTACACTGGAAGTCAAACTTCAGCACGGATCATCAGTAAAGACCTGACCCCCCTCCCCATCAATTCCATAATACATATTAAGGTCAAGCACGTTTTGAATGTGTGTGTGAAAAAAGTTGATCTTTGAGCGTGCTGTCATGTACAATGTGCTCCACAATGCACTGCACAAAGGAAATGGAGCAGCTGCAAAACATTATAACAAGCTGTGGTTGGTGGTGAGACAGCTTAGTGAAGATCTGAGAAAACAAAAACAAGTATGAAGTCTTTGGAACAACATTTAGTTTTCTGTTTTGTGAGGATAACTCTGTTGTGACGCTCCAAAGTCACAACCAGCTTCTGTCAGCAAACATACTGACAGGCATCGCTTTACTGCACAGAACGGTGCATTTATATCCATTTTAAGTACACTGGAGTATATTGTGTACTGTTGGTGTGCAGTATGGAATTGAGACAAAGCATCAATATTTCTGTTCTGGTGCACAAACTTTACTTTTAGGAAAGATTACAACATATGCACGGATAAATGATCACACGTTATTACAGGATACGTTATCAAGAAATCCATTCTCACAAAACTAGACTGCAGCTCATATCATAGAACAGTAATCACATCTAATCAATGATGATATGATTCGATCTTTAAGGTGCCTTTAGGGTTCCAACTGGTGATTGTTTAATTAACTTTTAATTCCTTAATTATCTTTTCAAATGCCACAAAATACTAAAATGTCCAGTTCAAAACCCCCAAATATATTCAATTTACATTTACATAAAGCATTGTAAAGTAGCTCAACTCAACCAAAGTAGAATAATTAATGACTCCACTAATTGAGCACTAGTTGCCTTTAACATCAGGCAGGTGACAGCAGATGAAAATTAGCCTTCTTGGTTAACTATAGCCTGTTTTTTGTAGTTTCGTCTGCTGATTAAAGGGGCGTCGTCCCTTTAAAACCAGCTAACTAACTTATATTAAGAGCGGATAATTCTTTCAAAAATGAATGCAGTATTTTAGGAGGAAACGTTTCATCTGGTTTCTAACTGTAACTGTCTCTGTGGTCTGAGGGAGGATGAGTGAAGTCTACATTAGGTGCTTTTGTCTTCATGCTGTAGTCTGTGATTAAAATGAAAGCAGCACTTTCAGCCCGCCATGGCACAAAGCTGGTTTGATTAGGGAAACAAATGAAACAGTGCCACCTACTGGATAAAGAGGAGACGTCCAGTTTGTTTCATAATACCGAGCAGCATTTACACAAAGTCATGCCAACATTACTTTACAATCAGGAGAGAAATCTCTAACACAGAACATCTTACAAATTCTGTCCTAATTTCTGCTGACAAAATGTATTCACAAAACTGATTGAGTGCATGAAAACAGGCCCTCTGTGTTTGACTTTCGTCTAACCACAGGAACACGCCTGGAGCTTCTTTCCCAGTGCGGAAACATCCTCTGTGCCATTTTTTATATTCAGATTGAGCTCTCTGTAATCTGAGCCAGATCCCATGCAGATGGTCTGAAACCGGGGTACGAATGTGGTCCGTCAAGTCACAAATATATTAAATGTGATCAAAGCGTTCACTACACTCAACAGGTTGTACCGTTCATCTGCAGCTGTATTCTGGGTTTGATCCTGCGTATGTCTAAAGAACAGGAGTGAATAGAGGTAAAAGAAGAACTCGTGGATATCATTTGTTTCGGATGTAAGACACAATTCAGATACATACATATCGTCTAGAAGAACAATGTGCTTCTGTGCCACCTTGACAGTGACAGTCTTTGTGCAGTCAAAACAGAAGAAACTGTATGAAGTCACCTTTTCCTTTCAGTTTAACAGGCGTCTATACAAAAGTGCTGGGCTGTGACATTGTGGAAGATATGTTGATGATATAATGTGTCCTGCATGTGGGGAAAAAACTAAATAATGCTTTGGTTAAAAGCCTTTTTTCTCTCTTGCATTTCCAAGTTGGATATATGTGAACAATGATTATATTTTGACTGTAAATACCATTAATAGATTAATATACATTATATACTAGGACTAGATACTAGCTAGACACTAGATACAATATAGATATAGATTTCTGGGGTTTATTTTAGCAGCTTTATTGCTATAATGCATATGAAAGTGGTAAATACAATGTTATTAATATATGGAATTTACCCTGGACAGGCACTTTGATCACAAATGTGCTATATAATAAAATAATACAGAACAAATAAATAAATAAATAAAAGAATCACAATACTTATCCCTCCCACCCCTTTGTGTACTGATACTGATCTGTGTGTCTGTCTCACCACCGTGGGGTTCCCGCTGCTGATGAGCTGTCCGACCTCGTGAAAGATGCTTTTGCAGCTGATGCTTTTGTCTAGAGAGCCTCTCTTCACGATGACCGCCACAGCCAACAGGATCTGCTCACGCACATACTTCTGGAGGCTGGAGGAAACGCAGAGAAACTTACAGCAAGTGCAGCAGACACAAGGTTAACTGAACGAGAGCAGCAGGAACAACAAAGTGAAGGAGAAATGTTTTGTCTGAGGGTTCAATCACAGCTGCAGATTATTTTCTTTGGCTTGTATCAGGTGGGAAAGTTCAATATATTACATCTTTTATTTGTTTGGTTTTTAAACTCACACTGTCTAATCAAACAGGAATCCTTCTAGCCTGTTTGTTGAACAGAGTTTTGGTAACCTGTCACTGCAGCGGGTCAGTTTCTATAACCACGCATATTAAATGAGTCTGTATGACTTTACACCAGTGGACACCTGAACAAACAGCAGCCTCGACGTTCTATGTCTGAGGACTCATTGTGCATAAAAGCTTGAATTATTGGATCAAAAAACAAAAACAAATGCAATTAAAAAAGAAAACACTGTCAGGAATCAACCAAACAAATGGACTACTGCTTGGTGTGATCACTGAACATCAGTGGCTCTGAAATTACTCAGCTGCACCTTTTTCTGTGCTTTAGACTTATGTAACAGGAGATGAGGTCTATCAATGTTCTTGTGAATCCTACCACTCACCATTGGAGGTCCATGAAGGTTATAAATGCTTAATGCTCCTGTGAGACAGAAAGTTTAACTATTTCCTTCCTTCTTACTTGGGTCTCTGTAAGACGTAGGTGAGGAGGAACGCCCGCAGCGACTCGATGCTGGTCTTTTCCAGCAGGATCCACTCCCGCACCACCGCCTCCATGATGGCTGTGGCTGCCTGGAACAGCACATAGTCCACCTTACTGGTCTCTGGAGAGGGACAACGGGAGGTGTGAGAGGAGAAATAAGAAAAGGAGGCAGAAAGAAGTTAAAAATGGATTGCTGGGAAAACAGAAATGCAAGTTCGTTACTGTACATATAATGTGAAAACAATCTGAAAACCCAGATGAATGTAATAATACGATGCTTTGCAGTAACTGCACTTTTTAAATGACATGCGTTCACATTATTGACCAAATAGTCATTTAAACGTGTGCTGCTCTAGTTAACGTGAAACTCTATATGAGCTTTAAACAGTAAATGTCAAAAACATTAAAACAATACACATCTATATTGTTAAACCGAAAGTTAAACATGCTCAGAATTAAGCAAAATCAAGCTAAAGAATCAGAATCAGGTTTATTGCCAAGTAGGTTTAGCTAGGTCCTTCTAAAGATGTGAAAAGTATTATCCAAGTTATGCTTAATGCAAGAAGAACCTAACGTGAGTGCACACTCACGGCTCACCAAGCACGATCCTCACCGGAAACATGTTCATATTTTTGGCAATGTGTATATTCTGGATTTGCACCTTATTGATGTTTTATATTTGCACTCGTTCCTACTTTGTGCTGCAACTGCGGCACAGAAACTTCTCTCAGGATAAAGAAAGTTCTACCTTATCCGATCTTATCTTACAAGCAAATGAAGGTTTTACATTTTTATTATCAGAATAAGGCGGGGCAATTTCATTTGCCAGTTTATTTTAAGGTCCACCTACAACATCCTGCTTTCTTGACGGTTGTAATGTTTTAGAGAGATGCTGATTTTGTGGTGCAATTGAATTTAATTGCATTACACCGAGAGGTTTTTAGTCAAGCCCCATTGATATAAACATGCTGGACAAAACAAATAAGAACTATGTTCCGTCTGTACATGGGCTCACGACATTGAAAAGGTTTGGGTTGTACCCAAACCCAACGGCAGAAGGTTTGTGATGATACCATCAGTGCTTGAAGTCCAGACTGGGTTGAAACACTTGAAAGAAATGCAAGTAAAGTGAAACTGGAACAACTGTAGGCATGCCCTTTAGCAACACACATAACGCCTGTCCAGCTCTCAATTCTAGAATTAAATAAATAAATAAAAAGGACCAGTCTTTCTTGAATAAAAAAAAAAAAGGTTAGAAATAAGCTACGCAGGCTAAACGATTCAGTTAATATTTACCCAAGATGTGCTTGCAGATGGCGAAAGGGGATTTGGATTTCCTGAAGGAGAGGAATATGTGTTCAGCATGCTGCCTCTGTTCTGTGCTGACCATGGACGGCGGTGCCTGTAAAAAAAGACACGTACAAGAAATAAGCATTTTTAAACGAGGCTGAGATTATTTCTACTATGTTCCAGAAAATGCAGTGACAGAAGTTTATACATGTTATGGTCGACACCAACGTCAACAGAACACGAAACAAACACTAAACAAGTCTAAGATCCTCAGGATTTCCATTAGCTTTGTGGTTTGTTAATCATTTTGAATGAGACTTTCTCCAAAATGAATGAAAGTGAGAACACACACACACACACACACACACACACACACACACACACACACACACACACACACACACACACACACACACAC
>JAVQJL010088280.1:0-11848 GCA_036024295.1 Nannoperca obscura | reverse complement strand
AATCTGAAAGTTCAAGTTTTGATGTTGAAGTCTGAAAAATGTAGTGATGTATTCAAAATAAAAATAAGTGTATGAAAAGTTTTTTCGGTTTGAATATAATTTTGATTCAGCTCTAGAATTGTTTTGAATACATTTTTTTTCAGATTTCACTTTCATAAATATTTTGATATTTGAGGTTTTTTTTATTTTGCTTCAGATTTTATGTTTTCACATTCAAAAACTTTTTTTTTCACCTTCAAAACTTTTTTTTTCAGTTTCAAGTTTTTTTTTCAGTTCAGGTCTTATCTCTAATATATTTATGAAAGTGAAATCTGAAAAAAAATATCTATTCCAAAAAAATCTTATTAATACACTTATTTTTATTTTGAATACATCACTACATTTTTCAGACTTCAACATCAAAACTTGAACTTTCAGATTCAGATTTGTTTTTTCGAATTCACAAAACTTATGACCTTAATTTAGCTCCATACTCTCCATGATAACACGTTTTCAGCTCCACATTTGATTGTGGCCATTTGGAACAAAACACTTTTCCTTTCAAATCAGACAAACTAGTTTGTTTCAAGCCTTTAGAGTCCACAGGACTGCTGTACAAGTCAAGATCCAATTCAATTGATAAAAATTAGTTAGTTATTGGTCAATTAAGTACACATGTAGTATGTACACACAAGTAAAAATACAGAAGTATTATTAGCTAAATGTACTTAAAGTGTCTTAAGAACATCTGACTGACATATTTGACATTATTAGATTATTAATACTGATGCAGCATTTTACTGTTATAGCTGCTCGAGGTGGAGGTAATTTGGAGCTACTTTGACCCCAACCTTTTCTCTAATCTTTGACTGTTTGATTGTGAAATATTGGAGTTTTCACGTCTTTGGACCTCACTGTCAGAAGTTTAGAGTAAAAGTGTCTTTTGGGGAATTTCTAACAATTAATAGTCATCAGAAACATGTCATGGGGCCCAACGAAACACTTCTTTTTTTTGTAAGGGGTCTCAAGCCAACAATGTTCAGAACCCCTGGTTTAAGCTTTACCCACATGCTGTATTTTGTAGGCTGTGCCATGTGTTTTTTTTCATGTAAAATTTGATGTGATGGGAAAATCCAATGTGGGATATAAACAGCAGAGAGACAGATGGGGTCGGACCTGCTCTATTTGATTTCAAATGCAGCCCTGTGAACCTCTGGTGAGACCATTGGTGAGACGAGACAATTTGCTGCAATTAGGATGTGGTTTTCCCATTAAACCTGAGATAAACAATTGTAAATAACGAGCAAGTTATTGTCCTCTCTGTGCCCTTTAGTCCTGTTGCCATTTCAATTAGTTGCGTGGTAGTTTATGCCTCACCTTCAGTCCTCCGGTTCCTCTCTCTCTGTCCCTTCAGTTTGATGTGGGGTTTAATGAGGCTGTCCTGGGAGTCTAAGCCAACGGCTGTATACTTTCATGGCTTATCAGCGAGGTCAGCTAGCTGCACACGAGTTGAAGCTGTTGAAGTGTTTTGGCAGCTACTGGGGAATTTAAGGTGGGTGGGTTAGGTGTAACTCTAACCCACCTGTAGAAAAATAAAAACACCTGTGCAATATAATGCAATGCAACTATCCTGCAATAAATACTACCTTACATTTCTGTAAACCCATGGTGCAGCACATATCCCAGTCAAGTGTTGCCTGGCCAGTGGAATACGGGTTGGGATCAGAAAGAATATATTATATAATATTATTATATGTGGGCGTGTTAGAGGCTGTGACATTGACTTCTTTCATCCTGTTTGAACACAGCACTCTCCGTGTCATGACACACGGACTGTTTGGGAATCTTGTAAAGATTTGTCCTCAGAGGATCTTACTGTTGTGTACTGCTGAATTTGCCCCACTGTCTCTGTGTCTCTATCATAGTGCACCTTGCTGGATAAACAAACTTTGCACTCAGACATTTTCTTTAAAGCCCTTTATGAATCTCAAAGTGCTTAATTCTCGTAGTTTTATTGATCCAAAATTCCACTGAGGTCGATCAGTCAGAGCCAAGGCTATTATTGGCAGCTTCATTTTTAAATTAACTTAACTTGTGTTTAATCTGACTGAAAATATACCGGGCTTATGGAAGGCATCCTTAGTAGGATCCTTAGCATCAAGGGTCAGTTCAATGAGCTAAATCTTTTTCTACTCTCATGTCTAGCTAAATTGTGAAAAAACTGGTAAAGGATCAGGTTTTTATCATTTTTTATCTCAACACTTTTAAAATCGTATAAATTAGGATTTAGACGTGTGGTCACATGTAGGATTGTTGCCAGAACTGGCTGAATACTCATAATAAGGTGTAATAATACATAATAAGTTGTGCTCAGACTCTAACTGTGGATTCTATCCCACACATGACAGTGCAATCCTGTCTTCTAGAAATGGTGTTTATATCAAACAATAAGTTTAGAAGGAAACGGAATGCTGGAGAAACTTTGTTTTCTATTAACATAGAAAACTCTTGACACTCTAGACCAGGCTTGATGTCCCGTGTCCAACATGTGGTAAGGTTTAGACAGCAAAAGCATTTCGTAAGGGAAAGATTGTGGTTATGCTTAAATGTTAGTCAACACGACGCATCTGAGAGGCATTAAGCATAACCATGAACAAGTTTTATAATGCTGGAGTCATATGAGTGGACAATGAATTTTAAGATCGGATATTTTGCCAGAAAACAAATGAAACGTCATTGAGAAAATATAATGACAAATATAATGAAGTTAGTAAGTGATTTTGTAAGTCCTTAAACTTGTGCATACTTTAAATGTTTCCATGGCAGTAGATAACTATTTAACATCAGACAAAATCCACGACTACTTCCAGTGTAGTATCAAATACAGATATGTTACTGAAATAAACAGATAGGGATGGAAACTTTACATTTTATCCCCAGTGTACAGCTGGTGCACACTAAACTACAGTTTGGGGAAACCTGCAGAAGGATTTGATCAGCTGAAAGAGAAGCAGTCTGAATAAGACTGGAACACCTGCATCTCTTTCTTTTTTCTCTGAGCTGACAAAATGAATACTTTTGCACCGGTCAAATGACCAATGCAGCTGATCAATTTAGCCACACTCTAGATAACATAAACCAGAAATCTAATTTCTGAGTGAGTGGAAACACAATACACATCAGTCTGATTGCTATTTTTCTGAAATGCTGAATTCCAATCCACTTGACCATTAAGCAGTGAGGCCCTTGAACCAGAGCATAGCCCCTTAGGCTAATGGATTTGGATGGTGATGGATAAGAGACCACCATACACATAACAAATACATGTATCTAAATCTTATATCTAATATTAGATGCTTTATTGTGTACTTGTTTTTGTCACATGGCTCTTTGAGGGTAAAATGCAACAAGCTTATTTTATCTACATAACCTAAATTACTTATTTTACATTATCATTACATCAGAGCCTATTGTTGTATTTAAGTTAATTGTGTATTGATTTGCCAGTGAAGTGTCTCTCATGTGTTCCCATCAGGCCTTACTTCTAACAATACATTGGTTCATTCAGAAAAGGATGATATTTCGCCAGTTGTTGCAACTGACACTGTAGGACTACATGCTCAGACTTCTCTGCCTGGTGTTGACATACGATCTGTATTGGGATACATAATTTGAATAATGACATCTGATGACAGTGTCCACCTGTCACTTGGTATTAGTGAGTTTTCCTGTTATCTGGATGCTGTCTGCGTTGTGATTAGATCTCAATATGCAAAATAGGGAGGCAGAGCAGGTGGGCATTACTGATGTATTTTAACATTTACACCTTACCTAGGATCATGAGATATACTGTAAGTCATGGTTCCCGATCACACTACAGTCTAGTGCAGCAACCTCCCCAGATCACACACCAATAATAAAATCCCATGTTTTAGTGCCTTTACGTGCCTCTAACGTAATCATTGTGTGTCACGTGAAAACTGCAGCTTTCCCCACAGTCTCACACTGGACTAGTCTGTGTTGTTTTAGTTGTAGATTACCTGACACTGCTCACACTCAGTTGCAGAAATTAGGGTACTCTGCATCACAACATGGCTGCACAACCCTCCGCTCTATGCATTTTCACCCCTCACCCCTTTAATTACAGATGGAGGATAAGGTATTTAACTTTGAGACAAGGCAAGGGTTCACAACCTGCAATAATAATTGGATCATCACTTCTGTAAACACACGCCGGTCTATATCATCACTGCGAATCTTCTACCTCTACTTCTCTGATTTGTTCAGTGATTCAACTAGGTCTGATGTTATACCCAAAGATGTTGATCATGATAACAGCTACTGTACAGAAAAGTGGCCACAAAACTGCAGTCTGGTAATTGCTGGAACTGTTGCTTGTTGAACATGTATCAACCTTAAGCTTAGGGTCTGACTTCACTGATTAGCCCATTAACATTGTGTAATGTGTTTGTCCTCCTCAGTCTCAGAGGTCTGAATACCTCTTAGTGTTATATTCCATGTGTTTTACTTTTTCTGTTCTTCCTGTTTTATTTTGAAATTCTTCCCTGTCTTCTCCCTTCAGTTCCTGCCCTCATGTCTCTTCGATTATCGACACCTGCTCCCCGCTGTTCACCGGCTCTGGGTTCCCTCGTTAACTACTTTTACTAGTCCAGTTCCTTTTTTTTAATGTCAATTAATAATGTTTGTTAGATTGCTTGTTATGTTGTAGTTTTGTGTTCTTGTTTTGATGTTTTCCTTTTGCTTCTGTTCCCCAAACCTGGACCTGCTCATTACCTGCCTACCTGTCTGTATCTGCATGTTGTGAAATCAACCTTTGAACTTCTGGAGCCTTAGTCTGTCTGCACTTGGATCCTTTCCCTACTGCCCTAACCATGCATCGTAACATCTTAGTAGCCAGCAGTTGTAAGCGAGCTGGAATAGTATAAAAAAGAAATCTTAACCTTCCTTACCGCGCTTGTTTCCCGCGCTATGTCTGTTTTTATCTGCTAGCATGGCACAGTCAGTTTGCTGCTGCTCTGGGGTTGAGAGGAGCTCTTGACAGACAGTATTTCTGGTTGAAGTGTGACGGTTAATGGCATGTGGGCAAACAACCTTTGAATCGGCAGGTTTACAGAGATGCTGCTGATCTGCTGTAGGTTTGGAGCATCACACAAGAGTGCCTTCTCAACCGTGCGCCCAGAGGACCTGATGGGATTCAAGTTTAATACCTTCTTCTCATGACTTTGCTGAAATGTAAGATAAGTGTAGGTGACAATGTAAGTTAAGGGACCAACGTATCTAGCCATAAACAGGTATTAGTTTCCTTTGCTGACATTTTGAGATTGCAGCAGTTGTCACTGTGTATACTCCTCTCTGGTACATAAATGAAAACAGAAAGTGCAATTAGCTTGTGAAATTCTCACATATCTTGTCTTCAGGTGGAAATTCTGGCTGTTAGGTGTCCATAGAGGCCACATCCAGCATGGTTAGAATATCATGAATATAAGCACGTCATTGCACCAGAATACAGAACATTGTGTTTTACAATGTCTCAAGGTCAGGGTAATCTTTAATATCCCTGAGGGACAATTTGTTGCCAGCACCAATCAGCACACCAATCATCACACAAACAATAAATGACTTTATGTGTAATGTCTCTGGTGGGCCACAGGATGACTTCCACCTGTTTGTTTTGTAGTTTAAATAACGGTGGATCAGATGTAAGCTAATAGTTTCAGACTGTGACTGTCCAATAAGTTAACTTTTTTAATCAGGTATCTACTTCTCGCATTGACCTTGGCCAGTTTACCTGTTGTCTTTGACTCATGTCATACTCACCACCCTGCTGCTTTCACTTTCTCTTCCCTAACAAATGTTTTCATTTTACAATTTCTAGTTTGCTGTTTTTTCATTAGGTGTTAAGCTGCTGACAATGACATGAAATACTTTCTGCTGTTATGTCACATTGGAACCTTACTAGTCTTCCCATTCAACAGCTGGAAGACTTTTAATGTGAAATATCTGTGCAGTGTCATTGACAGTAGATAAACAGTCGTGTTTTAAGTGAGAAAGAAACAAAAGAGCATTGCACTGCTTGTGGGTTGCTCATAATGTGTCCAGATAAAGAATATGGCAGCTTTTATCCCAGGAGGAGGGAGGCATGTTGCTGTGAGGAGTGATATGGTTGGCTATTACAGCTGACTTTGCACTTCCATGACAGGACATAGGGATAGCATCCTTTAACACACACACACACACACCTCAACATGATGTTGGATCACCTGATGAGAACGCACAAGCATACAAGCAGTAACGAGGACCAGAACACGTCATGCATATACAATGAAACATTGCATAGAGCCATACTGGCTGATTGGACTGATTTCACAAACACACAAAGTGGCTCATTAAAGCCATTATATAAAAAAAATATGAAATGTAAAAACAGAAATCTGTTGTGTGTGATTAGTTTAACATGTCAAAGAGAGGGCTGGGCAGCAGTAAGATGTGTTTTGTACCGGGGGTGGAGATCGATGAGGGCAGAAGGAACACATCCTTCATCAGGTGTTGTTGGGAGAGTTTATTAAGCAGCTTGTTGCAGAGGACATTAATTTGACAGGTGTCGGCCTCCCAGCCACGCTGCTTTGTCCTCAGACCTGTCTGCTCTCAGCCAGCTGCCTTGTTAGACACATCGCCGATGACAGATCACAGAAGGTGATGTGACCAACACCACGACAATGACCTTGTCTGGGCTCTCTGCTGTTATCTCTGTGGAAATGTGTGCAAGCATTGATCGTCTAAACTATAAAATGAAGACCACCATGTCAATGCAGAATTGTTTATAAATGCTTAAAAAGAAAATGAATCAAGAGACATACAGTACTACAGGACAGTACAGTATGAGGAGCGACATAAATACACTTAATATCAGGCCTTCACTTTATTCAAAAGACAAGACTGAACATAAAGCTCACACTATGTGATCAGGCAGGTGAAGCAGGCCTGGCCGGCTACAGTGATGTGTTTAGTGGATTAGCAGTGGTGTAATGATCAGTGTATCATATCTCCACAACCCCCTGGTCAGGGCAGGCTCATCTGTCTTGTGCTGGTTTGGGGGAATAAGGCAAATAGGCAGAGAGAAACAGTCAGGTCCTGCAGGTGCAACAAAGCTTCTGGACTGCTAATTGACATTATGACATTATTATACTTGAGGCATCTTCCAGCATAGGTTAATTATTTTACCTTTAATTTTTAGAGATTTTAGAGATTTGTTTTGATCAGAAATCACCTCAGATCAGATCAGAACTTCCCTAAATCCAATAAAAAGCAGGACAGAGATGCTAATGTTAGCTTAAACTCTTTCCTCCAGCTTTCCCACTGCTTTGTGACTGATGCTGATAAAGTGTGGTTTGTAGTTCCACAAGTCCGATAAATGCTGCCTGGGCCTGATACCCATAAATCCTTTTCCAGTGTGAATGATGAGATGTAGTAGAAGTGGGAAGTAAACTTTTGACAGTTTAAAAACAGTTGACGATTGCATTGCCTTGAACAGAGATCCAACACATCATCTCCCATCTGTGCCTCCACTGAGTTCCACCACATGTATTCCCTGAGAATTGCTTCAGCTTTACCAGCTCTTTCTCACTCGGTTCACTTTCCATTGATCAATTTGTTTAGGTGTCTCACCCTGACAACAAACACATCTGCTCTACGTATAGATGATATCCTAATCAAGATACTGAACAACCTATTCATCCTGTCCCTGTGCAAACACAGCCGATAAGTAATGGAAACAAATGGAACCGCCTGGCTTTACATTCATCACTATGCCTGTTTTCTAGAGCTATGCATACACCTTCACCAGATACATGATGATTGTTGATTGGCTGTGATACAATTCATTTCATTTTTGCACAGTGATTAGTCAGTTATGTAAATTAGAGGCAGGTGTTTTGGAACACCTTGACATTTTACATCAATTTCCTAAGCACTCCTTTTTAAAGCCTACCTGTTTAAGCTTTCTCTGGGCTGTTGCATTGAGAGACAGATAGGCCGAAAAATGTAATGGCATAACAGGAACAGCACCTCAATATGTCTTTAATGGAAAAGTTCCAATATGTTCTTTTCAGTGGAGCCAAAGCAAGGGATGAAAAGGGGAACATAAAGCAACGGGATGTATGGGAAATGTAGTTTTGTCTTTTAGAGACCCAATTAAGAAAACAGGGAAGACAGTCACATTGGTTTACAGTGAATATTCACAGTGCAAGACTTGACACCAGAGACTCCTGTCTGTGGTTAGGTTCAGGCGACAAAAGCATTTTTGTTAAGGTTAGGGAAAGATCATGGCTTTGGTTAAATGTTGATAATCACGCTGTGATTCAAGTCACTGCAGACTTTTCTGTATTAAACCAGATCATAATCTTTCACTAACCTTAACCAAGTGCTGCTAGTGTCTAAACATAACCATACAACAGTTCAGTTATGCTGTAGTGACTATGAGCGGAGATGGTGTTGTAAGATCTGATATTTTGGTGGAAAACAAATGAAAGAAGTTGTCAGTGAACATTTTACTGGTCAACATTTTCAATACGTTAACCAGCATAATTTCATCCTCATGCTAACAGAAAATGTAAGCTGACAGTATTGTTTCCATCTGATGTTGCAAAATAATATAAAAATGGGATGGTATAATTTTCATACAGTCTCTTATCAATGATGTAACAATTTACAGACCACTACCATTAGTATATGTACTTAAAACAAACTCTGGATCTCAACATTTATTCATCTTACCAACGGAGTATCTTTACAATGAAATAAATACTCCTCAAGTGCAACACACGTAGTGTTTCATTTGACATGACTGACACCTGCAGCATACAGACAGGAGCAGTCATGATACAGTAGCTGAGATGTCCTCCACCTGTGGGTGTATTTTATTTGTTTCATGGGAGCAATTCAAACACAAGATAGAGCTTGTTCAACAAAAGCCTTTCTCATCAGCTGCACACAAACATTATATAGTATGTATAATAAAAATAATAATGACATGTATAAATTGTTTTCACATTGGTTTACAGCTACTGTATGAATCCAGTGATCACAATGTTATGAATCCTTAATCAGCAGCAGTACAGAAACATCCCTTGGAATATACCTTACTGCTGCAGCTGCTCTTGTCATTAGATCCCATTTTGTTGGTGAATAAGCGCAGCTCTTCTCATGGTGGAGCAGATAGCCCAGACAGTGTGAGCAGCTCACTGTGACTTTGCCTACCTGCAGCATCAGCTCTTACAAACATGCGGGTTATTATCACCTCATTATTGTGGCACCCTAGGATGGCACGTCCATGGACTGGGTGTTATAAAGCACTAGAAAACATCATCAGCACAGATCATCAGGCGTGTTGTGGAGAGGGGGTACTGATTGCCACAGATGAACACATTTGGATTCCTATAATGTATTGGGAGTGCTTTTGACTGTGTGAGAAGAATTATACGGGAGCTTGCTGTGACAGTCATGTGGCGGGTTATGGGCATTAGCAGAAGAGCACATCAGTGGGCTGCTGCTTCCTCTCTACACATCAAGTCTCTCATCAGGCGTCTGGCCATCTGATTCTGTGGTTTGCATCGTCCCTCACATGTGCTGACATGTCCATTTTCTAAACATGTATAATCACAACAAACATGCAGCACAAATATGCTCAATATCAGATTGTCTCATGCTGAGGTGTACAGGAAATATTTACCTTACAGGAGGAAATCAGAAGGCTCTATTTCAAGATAAATCCAGCCTGGACCAGTCTGTTTTGGCAGTTGTTTTTGCTGGTACAGCATCTAGATCAAGCTAGCTTCACATGCATTGCCGATGTCCAGCGCTAATGCAGGATGTAGTGTGTCCCATATGTAGCAAAACCATAAGAAAGGATGTAGAGGTAAGGGTGGTGACTTGATGTGTAGCGCATCTGACTTTTGTGCAGCCCCTCTCAGATCTGCAATTAATGTTATCTTTTAAACCATAACTGAATATTTGAATTGACTAATCCTAACCATACCTCAACCAACCCTAGCCCTCCCATAGTTGCCACATGCAGATATTGGAGAATTTAAAAAAAAGGAATGTTAAAAATAGCATCCAGAAAGGTTGGTTTGAGTAATAGGTCAAATAGTTTGAGGGCCTATCAGAAGCCAAACATTTGCATATAGTTTTATAATACTATGAGATGGAATTTTACAAGTTATACCAATTTAACATGTCAAAAATCATTTTGATATGTTTTACAATTATTGCCACTTCCCTATGTTTCACTGGACAACACAGGTGGTTTGCTGGACCACATGAATCACATTGTGTTGCACAAATATTTGAGCAAGGGTTCAACTTTTTGCTTTTTGTTTTACCAGAGCACTGTGTTGAACAACTCTGCTGTGCAAATGCAGTGGCTTCATTGAAATGAAGGTGGAGCCTGGGTTTTTTCACACCGTGCTAATGTCTGTCTGATCAGACCAAAGTGGGAAGAGTCTCAGTAGTTACATTGTTGGAGTCAGTAGCAAAAGCACTACCTTCTCTCCTATCATTGTTTTAACTTTGCTTCAGTCCAGAGTGTCCACATCCATGTAAAATATCTCTCAAATGCTCAGAAACTTGTTTGGTCAGATTTGTCTGTCCAGAGCAGCTCTTAATCCAACAAAATCTTGTAGAACCAACATCTGTGGGAGGCAGAGTGTTGGGAAAGTCTCCCTGGACTGAACAGCAGCACACAGAGCATCGTGTGTGGCTGTCAGAGAGCTTCCAGGAAACCTTTAGACAGACCTTTAATTATCCGCTGATGAACAGAGGCTGTATTTGTAATTAGATAAAGAAATGTTAATGAATTCTATAGAGGATAATGGCAGTCGCCCATCACACTTCTCAGGCATACATCTCCAGAGTCTGACTTCACTAATGTCACAAGGCAACACAACCACACTGATTACTGTTAGAATGTCCTCACTGCAGAATATCTTCCTACCATTAACAAACAGAAAATGATGCTCTACTCAGTACATTTTTAACCCTTTATCAACACGAAACACTGCAAAGCCCCTGTTTGTTGTTACATTGTGTGTTTTGTCTCCATATGTGTAGCTGTCAACAAGTAAAAATAATATGTGGTTTTAAGAGCCATTGTTTCTTTAATTCAGTCTGTACAGGTGCGTCCATCTCATCTGTGCTCATCAACATTTTTGTGGCCATTCCTCTGTTGCTTTTTTCATGGATGCAACTTCTTGCATCTTATATTTATTACAATTTATTATGTCTTTTCAATGTTTTTCTTTGCCTATGTAAAAGCACTTTGAATTGCCTCTGTGTTTGAAATGTGCTATATAAATAAAGCTACCTTGCCTTGCCTTGCCTTTAGTAGCTCTGGCACAGAAAGATGACATCAAAGTGATGCTGAATGTTGATTGGCAAATTAAAGTTGTCATGCTGCTATAGAACCACATTTTTGCTGAAACTGCAGCAAATGTGGTCTCGAAGTAAATGTGTGTTTAATTTGGTTTATGTAACAACTCAAACACATGCAGAAAACACTTGGATTTTGGGCAGCCTTCAACATTTCTCTCAGTATGGGATTTTCTTTCAGGAAGGGAATTGCATGAAGTATGTGATTGGAGATTAGCTAGCTATCAGCAGAGAAGCAGGTTGCACACTGACACAGAAAACAGACATGCACAATCTCACCATGTCTGTGTAACAAATGTAGCACATGTAGTGTGCGCATGCGCTTGTAAGTGCGTGCTGCCCGATACGGTTGCTCCGCTCGTCTTACTTGCTCTTTTAAATCTTTTTGTTATTTAACTTTGTACTTATGGGTTTTTTGTTTGGT
>JAVQJL010088277.1:0-40305 GCA_036024295.1 Nannoperca obscura | reverse complement strand
GTTTAGCCACAGTGTACGGTTGTGTGTGTTTGCTACTGTATGCACTTGGACTGTAACTAACAATTGTTTGCATTATTGATTAATCTGTCAATTGTTTTCTATGGTTTTTGTCTAGTCAGCAAACCTTATGTAATTTCCCAGAACCTAAAACAACATATTCAAATAGCTTGTTTTGGCCAGCCAAGCCCTTGTACACATCATACATGTGTCAGAATGTATTTTTTATAATGGGTTACCCAAAACACATCTGCACAAAGGCCTGTCACATCACTGTATTAGGCTGACCAGTCACAATAACTGCCATGTCATCAAATTGATAACCAAACTACCACAAACCATTAAATACATATAGGAAATAAGAAAATAGTGCAAAACATTAAGACTGAGTAGGTCACACCAAAACTATGTACAGTGACACTCACAAGAAGTGTTGATTGCCTGGCATTGTTGGTGTCACATGAAACTTCCACATGTTCTTTTTTTATGTTTTATTAAAAGGTTATCCATTTTAAAAAGGTCAGCTTCTTAATTGGCAGAGTTGTTGTGGTTAACTCACCTTGCAATAAGTCATTGTATACTTATCTAACATGCATTTCCTACAGCCAGTTAGGTCAGAAGGCAACTTCACAAGGTGATTCAAAACAACATGCTTTGCATCACTATATGCAACCACTGCAAGCCAAACCCTATAGGTGTATTAGATGTCTGACAACATCAAGAAAATAAAATATAGGGGACAGGTTTAGCTTGTTTGAACGTATTAAGCTTCAAAATTTTATTTTTCTTCAGATAAGGTCGTTTTAGCTGGGTGGCCCTGCTCCCGAGCACCTACAGTTATTGTCTATCTCCTCTTCATATTATATGCATTTTCAAGAGGGTCAACTCATGCCCAGTAATTTTATTATTTCAAGAATAAAACCAGCAACACGCTTAGAGGAAGCGCATAGATTTTCCTCAAGGCTACTGGGGTTAATTGCAGTGGGGTGCTTGCTTTATCCACTTAAAAGCACGGCAAGCTGTTATTATGAAATAGAGTGACTCCCTTTAAACCTGAGATCACACCGCCTGGGAAAATTAGCCAAAGACAATTACTGGCACATCTAATCTTATAGCTGACACCTGGTCTAATGCTTTAAGCTGCTAATGAAATGAATTGGCCTGGGCTATTTAGCAGAGTGTTGTTATGGAAATTCAGATTTTGTTTATTTCACAAGAGGGTAAGAGCCACACGTCACTGCCATGTTTTGTTTAGACATATGATTTATTTACATGTAAGATGACTCCAATGCTCCCTCATCTATACCCACTTCATATTGCCTCATGCACTGCATCCATTAGTCATCAGAAAGGTTTGAAGGCGTTCAGAAATGTCTTCTGTTTTTCAACCAGATGTGCACCTGTACGTGCAAGGTGCCAGTCACAGCAACAGCCAGCATTTCCATTTATAGTGGCATGCAGGTTGTCAGTAGGTGTGCATGATATAGGATATGCAGTCATTATCTGAATCCATATGCAAATCGTGCTTGATTATGTTTTTCTAATTTCATTGGTGGACAGCTGCTTTTGTAATTACAGGTGTGTTCATTGTTATATATATATAATAAATATAACATGTATGTTTAAATGTGACATTTACTAGCCAGGTTTGAATGGGTGAAGTCAACATCCAACTGTGCACTGATGGCAAGCGTGGTGATAATTAAAGGGAGCAGGATTGCCCTTTGTTGCATAAAAAGCTCGTCACCCACTGACAGTCATCATGATACAGAAAAGCTTTTCAAAGATCCACCTGCAAGAACAAAGAGATGTTTAGAAATGTTTTACCTGAACAAATGTCATGTTTTTCTACTTTTTGAGATTAAGTAATCTGGGCTCATCCCATCAAGTGATTGCAGAAACTTAGTGAACTGTAGTCATCTGCATCTGTACCAAGCAGCACAACTACAGTGGTATGGGTCTTTTGGTGGAGACCCGAGTCATAGTGGTATAACATTACCATAGAAAATGTCAGGATCAGCCAAAAGGACCATCCATGTGTTTTAAAATAGTGTCAGTCGAAGATGTATGTGAGACATTTCTTATTTTCAAAGGATTTTATTTATTTAGATAATCCCAGGAGTCAAACACATCTTACAAAATGTCAGATCAGGTCAAAGAGCTCTCTGACTCAGTGATGACCTTTGTATGCATCACAGGGAACCGGTTTATAGATTATTAGGTTGACCTTTGCATCTGCTTTAATGTGCTGTACAATCTAAGCCGTAACCAAAGTTTTCTGCTATCAGGATGTCACATTTGTTCTAAGAATAGTACTTGTGTATGAAGAAGTGAGTTAGTACCTTTTTTATTTTAACCTAAATAGTAAGACACAAGTCATCTAGTCCTTAGAAAGGTAATAAAGAAATACATCTTTGCATATATTATAATTACTTTCCGAGTGACCCAAGGGCTTCTCTGTTAGCCTGGTCCACTGCTGGTGTTGATAGAAATTGAAAGTGCTTGTTTCTGATGAAAGCAGTGAGTGAAGCACTACATTTTTCTGTGCTGCTGCTGTTCGGCTCACCATACCTGACCTATTTTTTTCTCTCTTGGTGTGATCGACGCCTGAGAGTGATGCCTCAGAGACTGCTTTGATAGAACAGTCTGGATTGAAGCGTACTGCTAATCTGTAAGCTTTGCCAGAACAATTTTAACTGTGGTATTTATAGATCAGAGGGAGAATCTTTCGTTTATTTAGCTCATTTGCCTGCTGCCCTGTCTCACTCTATCTTTGTGCTTCTCTTTCTCCTTCTCCCATGCTTATTTGGAAAGTTGTTAACAGTCCAAGCAATTTTTAGCATCTCGTGGGGCAATCTGCACCATACAGGAAGGGTCCTATGCTAAATTAATAAACTTAAAATGACCACAGTCTACTGGGGAGGTGGGGAAGTGTTGGAAGTGTTTTGTATCTTCACAGCATGAGTCTGTGTGTGCTGGAATAGTACACACACACGCTCAGCACACTTAACCTGGAAAGCAGCCAGAGTCCCTTTTGTGCTAGTCTGCTCAGCTTTGGAAGGCAAGGTCCACCTGAGTCAGATGGCTCAATTACGGCTACCCAACCAATCATCCCTCTGGTTCAGGGGGTATCTCCATCTAACATAATCTTAACAAAGGCAGTGCCCTGTTTGGACAAGGCCCATCAACCATCACCAGCAAGGAAATGCTGCTGTGTAGAGCACAGGATGTGGAAGCAAACTTTAGGCTCAGTGTTAGGGTTCATAGGGCAGGCCCTCTCACCCATTTAGAAATTAACCAGAATGTAGGTGACGTGTATTTTTGTCTGTTAAGTTCAACATGACTGCCCTGAACTTAAGCTCAGAAATGCTTACAGCAGCAGCAAACCATGATTTTCATTGATTAATCTGACGATTATTTTAGTTTAAAATACCAGAAACAGTGTCTTAAATTTCTTGTTTTGCCAGACCAACCGTTAAAAAAATTCAATTTATAAATTAAACAATTTACAATCATTAAAAACATAAAGCAGCAAAGCCCCACATTTCAGAGGCAAAAGACCAATGATGTGACTGTTGAAAAATAAAAATATTTTAATATCGAATCTCAATGCACACAAATCAGCACCCAAATATTGTGACGGTATCAAATTCACAGATAAGCATATCATCCCAGCCCTATGATTGGTCAGTTGATTAGTTGACATTGTTTTGGCACCACACTCATCAACCCTACAGTCATGCAAACATTGGGTATGGTTGGTCTCTTTTTGTGTTTTATTTATTCATTTCTTTTGCATGTGTTGTTGTGCTACAGAGTTTATGCATACGTTGCCGTAATAATGATCAGACTGGATCACCAAATCTGCCACCTACAGTATCTACATTATAAATAGGCACTTCTCACCCAAAAATAATTGAAAACAGATATAGACAAACATTTCGAATTCAGCTCATTTTTAGGGGAAAATGTATTTGCTGTTTTAAAGAACTGCGATGTTTAATGAATAAACTGGTTATTTTTGTCAAATATTATTGTTGAGTATAGCTCATATGTCACGTCACTGAAATGTTTTTATTTAATTTAAAACTTTTCCAATGGATTATAATGAGTATGGAGTTGACATATTTTCAAGCAAAGTTTTTAGTGCATTAGCTTGCAGTGCCTTTGATGTAGGAATGTAAAAGCAAGCCTCATATGGTGCCTGGATCATTTATTTTTATACCGCTCTCTCCCCAGAAGCGCTTGTTGGGCCTCTGCGTTCTTGAAATTGATAATGAGCCTGAATGCTCTTTGAACAAAAGGCAGGGCTTGTTTGTTTTAAAACGCCTAGCTGGACCACCCCTGATGCCTCACTTATTCTCACATCTCATAGTGGTTCCGGGCTTTCAGATGTTGAGGTCCATCAACAAGCATCCAAAATAAAATTGAGCCACCCCATTCCTATTCTTTTCCTCATGTTTTGACCCCCCCCCATCTGCTGCACAGCTCTGTTAGCCAAGAGTGAGACTCGAGGCTTGCGTTTCTGGTTGCACCGCCAGCTAATCTATATGCTAATGAGAAGATAATAATCAATGAGGTCCACGCATGGTTGGCCCCAATCAATACCACATTGCACCAGAAAATGATTCAAATGGCTACATTTCATACAGCCAGACAGTCGGGTGGCGTGTTAATGTGGTGGGGCAGACCATAAGTATGCCATTATCCTCTGGTTTTATCTACCCTATTCCACATAAATGAATTCTGTTGTCATTAAAGAGGTTTGAATTCAACTGCAAAGCTATCCCATTTCACTTTTATGAGGGGGGGTCGCAATCTTCTACTATTGTTTTGCATTTCATTTCCATAACTGCTATATATATATATATATATAGGTGGGTCGATGCTGTCCTGCTGCGACTTGGCTAGCCCCCTACATTCCAATTCATATGATTAGTTGAGTTAGGGCTTTAATGGTGCCGTTTTAGCTGAATTGGGGTACATTTTCTTAAAAGATTTTATTCACCACTACCTCGCGTAACGGGCAGTTGCTGGGTAATGGGCGTCTTGATGGATCACAATTATTACTTTAAAAAAAATTACTTTCTAGCCTCAGTATCAGTCTTGTTACAAAATTGACAATGATTACTGCCCTGCTAGTAGAATAGTGGGTTAGATGTTCAGTCTGGCCATAAGTCACTGCTTCTGTCCTTAGCTGAATGTCATGATACAAAATTGGCCCACTCAGAGCTGTAGACCTTCAGTATTCTGAGGGAAAGTGATGCCCTCAGTTTTCAGCTGTCCAGAACTAGACATACTATCTCTGGGCTATCATTTTAATGACATACCTCTTTACCTTGGATTTGACTTTTCAAAAATAATAATTTAGGTGATGGTTACAGAATACCTTATGTTAGAGGGTCGATGCGCCCCCCCCCCCCCCCCCAAAAAAAATGAAAAAATTCAGTGTTCAGGCTATAGCAGAGGGGGAGGGGAAAGTAAAATCATTACCATCATCTTCATTAGAGAGGATCCCCGTTGTCCAATCAGCATGCTGTTCTGTATGGGGATTCCATAGGCACCCCGTTGGCTGTCGCTAGGATACCACATAATCAGGAGGCAGGCCGCGGCCTGGTTGGTGGAGTGGGGTGTTGATGCTGGGACGACGAGCTCGCTTTGAGTTGGGGGGGGGGGGTAGACAAGAGGGGCTGGGGGTTTGGATATAGCACGGAAACACGCTCGCACACACTCATTCATTCACTCAGGCAGCCAACCAGCCAGCCAGCCAGCCACTCAGTTAGGCAGACAAAGAAGAGAAACATCCTGCAGGAGTACAGCACGCTCCCGGAGGATGGGGCATCATACCCCTGCATCGCGTTGGGGGGGCCGGAGGAGGTAGGAGCACCAGGGTTATAGGGGGCTTTGTCTCAGCAGCAGATACCCCTCCATGCGCGCACACACACACACACACAAAATTACAAACATACACACATAAGCATACATTTCTCTGTAGATCTCCAGGCTCTCACAGCCATTAGCGCACATCAATCGATTTGTGCAGCTGACACGTGCGTTCTTGTGGTGAATCTTTTTTTATTTTTATTTTTTTTTAAATGTGGGTCATCGGAGTTTTTCTATATGCGGACTGAAGGATGGACACTGATGGAGGCTCCAGCACTTCCTTACTGTGATCTAAGCTCTGTAGAGACAGCCAGTCTGTCTGGCAGTCTCTTAACAGCTCGCATCTTCCTGCAGGCAATGCAAATCCTCTAGATACAAATTTGACACTCCGTTATTGTGGTCTTGTAATGCCAGCATGAGTAGATCAATATGTTCTCTTGTATGGGGAGTGCAAAGAGCTGAAATTGTGTTGTTATGGTGTTGACCGGCTCTTTCCAATGTATTACATGCTTTGATGTGCTCTCGTTGGCTTTACCACTTTCCATGGCTACCAGGTTTTTCTCAAAGCTCGGTTTGTGGAAGTGGGGTTAAGGATTGGAGTTGGGGCTGGGGGGGGTTCTCCATCGCACCCCATTCAGTGATGGATGGGTGACTCCTATCAGAAAGACTCTGACTGAAGGCATCATTACCAGAGGGGATTCCCTCCCCTCTCCACTCATGAGGAGGCAATGGGAAGCAGACTGAGATGTAGGCTAATGACGGCATACAGGCAGGCGAGCTTTGGCAGCGGCCGTGCTTTGTTTACAACCTGAGCGACTGACTAGATTTCAGCTTTTTCACAGCCCCAATTATGTAGACACTGCATTTTTTAAATCACAGCAGGCAGTGCTTAAATGCAAACTAATGGTTCCTTTTGTTTTGGAGAATTTACAATTGACTGCAGTTTTTTAAATATTTGCACTAAGCCTCCATTTTGGGGGTGTTTGGCTGGGTTTGTTCGTTTTTAAAAGAAATTTAGATTGTTCTCATTTTATTGACATGCTTGCTTGAAGAAAAGTGTTGACAAGATTTTGTGCATGTCAAAACATTTTTTTATTGAAACATGTAGGATATATAATTTTATATAAGTTTTTATTTAAAGCACATAAAGTATAAAGCACAACAGAAGCCAAACTCGCATCCTAGTCTTTTAGTCAGACTGATTTTGTTTACTTGAATGTTTATGGCTGCTTGGTGCTGTTCTGCTTTAGCCATTTCAGGGGGATAACGTGGTTTAGTAAGATTGCAAGTCTGTTTCCAAGTCTGCTTTGTAGCATAAGTGGGCTATAGAGCTTTGCTTTGGCCCCTAATCCGTTCAAAGGAATAATGAGGAGGAGGAGGAAATAGCTTAAGAATTGCGGCATGGCGGCAGCATTGCTCCTTATTTAATTACTTCCATCACACCCTCTTTCCACTCCAACCCGTTTAAAATCCTCAACCTGGTCACTCGACTGTCACCCCTCACTTGCTCCCGTTCCCTTCCAGTCAACCCCCCCATGACTTAATGCACACACCTCTAACCTCGAGGCTAGAAATTCCATCCTCCCCGTTTTGGCCTTTCTTTTCAGCTCTGTTACATCAGCTGTCATGCTGTTTGAATCCCCCCCCCACACACACACACACTCATTAATCCCACCCCTCCACTACACTCTCAAGTTCTTGTTCTCCTCCTGTTCTATTAGAGCTCCCTTTCATCAAAGACTTCTGAACTTTCTTCATATTCTTTAACAAAGTGTTTTCCTGCCTCCACTGAGGAAGGAGCCTTTCTCTCCTCCTGTCGTCTTCTCATCTTATGAGCCGTCATGCTGAGGTCTCCTCCATCTCATCTGCCTGGAGAACTCTGAACCTTTTCCTTCTGTGCTAATGGGTATCGAAGCACCAGAGGACTAACCTTTAAAAAGGCTTTCATGGAAGGGGGGGCCCAAATCATTCTTTTTCTTTTCCATGCTTATGACTAACGATTAAAAAAAAAATTGATTCAGAAGTTTAAGTGTCGTTTTGACACATTACTTTTGTATTGGCAAATCTTTATTTAGAAGGAGATTGGACTATGAGAGAGTTTGACCAATAATTAGGCCTAGACATGGTGTTTTGTATCCTTTTTTTATTTTAATTTTTGGGAGGCGTTTTGATGGGAGTGGGTGGGAGGGAGTTTTAGCCTCTGCTGCCTTCCCATTTAACTTCCAGCAAATGTGTGAGTCCTTGTTTGTGTGAAACGCTCTAGAGTTTAAGATGTAATTTAGGGGGGGGGGGGGCACTAATGTTAGCCAGCCACCCTCCCTTTCATGCAAAATTCACTGCATTTCATTACCTCCCCCAAATAGCCATTTTCTGTGCTTTTCTAACCAGCCTCTTTTTTAATAATTTTTTTGCAGAATGAAGTCGGATGCATTGCGTAGTGTTTCGGAGCTTCTTTGAACAGGCACCTAAATTTAGATCGAGCATTTCTGTTGTGAATTTGTGCGTGAAAATAAACAGCCTTCAAAAGAATAATCCATTTCCCAGCTGACGCTCATGTCCTACTGCAGGTGTGTGCAAGGCAGAACTTTACTTTGCTGCGGTATTTACAGCGAAAAGTCTACCTGCTGTCAGATAGCTGGGAATAGCAAAGTGTGATTTAAAAAAAAAAAAAAAAAAAAAAAAGGCAGGTAGAATTATCCTGGTAAACAATATTCTCATGTATATTTCAGGGATTTAAATGTATTCCTATAATAGTTTGTAGTGACTGAAGTTTAATAAATACATAAATAGCCAGAAATACAGTGATCAAATTAGAAACACTCTCTGGAAGAGAAATGTTGAATCTTTTACAAGTTAAATCAAATGAACGAGGACAATGACATGCTATTTTTTGTTTATCCCAACAACATTGAAATGTAGACAACAGTTATGCTACAAAACTGGTCAAACTGATTGTTTCAGGTCTAACAATCAATTAATATTTTTAATAAAGGTTTTTCAGTAATTATATTATCTATTTCTTTATTGATATTTGCAAGTAGTCCCAAGTGTATTTAGATGCTATGATCATGCTAAATATGAAATCTTCTCCTCCGCCTTCCGTATTCTCTGTATTAATCTTGCTCACAAATGTGAATGAACTTTGGGGTGGAAACATTGAAAGTTTTAGCCCCTACCCACTTTTCCTCAAATGGCTTTGCCTTTTGTAAGGCTGCCATTGTAAATAAGAATTAGTTCTTAATGACTTGCCTGGTCAAGTTTAGGTAAAAATAAATATAATTTGCAAAATTTGCAGTTTGGTTACAGAAATATTTGGCAAGCTATATAGAGGAGTGTATTTGCTTATTCAAAATTGTTTACGGTGCAGCATAATTTTGAAATGATTAAATGTTTAGAGCTGCTAAATGAGTCCATTGATAAATTCTATATATTTTAACTACTTTAGTGATCAGTAGAATACTAAATCGATCTAAATAGATTGAGTTGTGGAAATTTTTATATATAGTTTGTGACATTTTATAGGCCAAAAGATGAGTCCATTATTTAACAATATAATAGCAGATTAATCAATAATGACAGTTAGTTGCAGCCCTTTTAAACGTTTTATCTCTGACATGCTCACTTTCACTTCCCTTACGACTTCTTTTATCAAATTTAATTAATTTCCTTGATGTTGAGCTGCTCATTACCTGTCATGTACAGGTGTCGTTTAGCTCCTGCTGCAGAGGTTTGCTTGTCCAATTGTATTGCTTTTTTTAAATCTGAAGTATAACAACAAAAAAGTAAATAATGTGGAGTGTGAAGAGTTTTTCTCACATTCTCTCCTTTTTCCCTCTTCAGGCACAGGAGAGCCATTCAGAAGAGCCGGGGGTCAAAGGTGAGAAGAGCAGAGGGCACCATGGAGAGTGAGCCAGGGGCCCCTGCCTCCACGCCCAACACTACCGGGACCACCACCACCACCACCACCCCCTCCACCAACAACACTTCCTCCAGCACCACAGCTGCCAGCAGTAGTAGTACCTCTAACACTACTACTACTACTACTACTACTACTTTTACCACTTCCACTGGCAGTAGTATTAATAGTAGCAGCAGTGGTAGTAATAATAACACTAACAGTACTTCCAGTAGTAGTACTACAGCAGGAAGACAGGCAGTGCCTCAGATATCTGTTTACAGTGGGATACCTGACCGGCAAACGGTGCAGGTGAGTTCGTTTGTGTTGTGATGAAATTGTTGACAGTTTGTTACTAAGTTTTGTGTGTGTGCATGTACCGTGCACACAAATGCTCATAAGTTGGCATACTTTCTTTTGCTCTACTGCCCTCTGTTGGTGCATATAAAGCCACAAACAGGCTTCTGGTGTGCTCCTGAAATTATGTTTGATTTATTTTGATTAAGTAAATGAGTGAAATAAGAGTCTTCCTGATCAATATACTGATGAATGGTCATTTCACAGAATGTGTCCCAAGTTGAAGGAAGGAATGCTTTAGTGCTCTTGACCCTTTGACCCCGGGATAAGCCTCTACACAGACTTACCCTCTTCTTAAATAACATAACCTTTAGTGCTGATGCTTTGACAGCAGGGTTTTTGTTATACTCTGCCCTCCTTTTCTTGTACTCGGCCTGCTGACAACTAAAAGGCAAACACAATTGTTGACTGCTAGTCATTTATGGTCGGTGAGGGTTGAATGCATGTACGCAGTGCATCTCTGCTAATTGTACCCTCATTCCAAGAGGCGTGGCTCCGGATGGGTCTGTGACACTGTGGAAAACAGGTCAACATCCTCTGTGGTTACTTGGCAACCAGGCAGAGGGCACTTTCAGAGGTGAAGGGTGATGAGAGTTATTTCCGCTGGCTTGGAGGTTTGACTGTGTTTATAATTAGGACAAGGAATCGTTGAGACTTTCCTTGTAGACAATTATTAAGGGACTGGGTTTATTTATATCTGCTTGCAGTGATCACAAGTTTTAGACATTTTGAAACACTAAATTAGAGGTTTGGATCCCTTCCTCTCGGATGATTAGATACACATCTAGCTTCACATTCCATGATACAAAAAGAATAGATACATTTGTAAAGATATAATAGTCATTCAATGCCAGTTTGATTCAGCCGTGATTAGCATTTTATATTGTTACTTTTTATATATAATACAATTAAATTTCAAATAAATAGTTTTGAAGGCTGCAAATGCAATGCAAAGACTCCCTGTTCTCAGTAGTCTGACATTTTGTTTGTGTGGGAGTGATCTGGATAGCTTGAAGCAGGTGTGTGATTGGAAAACATAGGGTCATGCACACCAAATTTATCAGAAAACTAATCTGGTTAACTCTTTTTTTTTTTTTCTTCATATGCAGGTTTTCCAGCAGGCGTTACACAGACAGCCTAACACAGCAGCACAGTACCTGCAGCAGATGTACGCTGCTCAGCAGCAGCACCTGATGTTGCAAACCGCAGCCCTCCAGCAACAGCACAGCCTCAGCACCGCTCAGCTCCAGAGCCTGGCAGCTGTACAGCAGGTCAGCAAACGGTCATCACATGAAAGACAGTCTCGCAGTGTAAAGTTGATGCTGTTATTGTTTCAGGAAGTGGTAAAATCTCTCTGTCTGTCTGTCTGTCTGATAGGCCAGTATCGCAGCTGGCCGGCAAAGCTCTTCACAGAACGGCACTTCATCCCAGCAAACAGGATCTACTCAGGCTACGGTAAGTGTGGTTTGGAGTGTTGGGCCTCTCTCCTAAGAGCCTTTTAAGTTATCTTTGTCCATTAGATTATCATGGAACGAACCTGATTCCAGCACCAAGATGCTTTGGGGAAACTGGGCACCACACTAGCAGCTTTGTGAGCTGTGCTACTTGGAAAGAAATTGAAATGTCTTTTTAGTAACATTCAGTTGTACATATCAGTAGAGTAAAGGAAGTGTATAGCCTAATTATCCTGTTCATCTTCTCCCCATAGATCAACCTGACCACTTCCCCAGCGGCAGCCCAGCTGATCAGCCGAGCCCAGAGCATTAGCTCCAACCCCACCAGTATATCCCAGCAGGCTGTTCTGCTGGGCAGCTCATCTAGCCCCACTCTCACGGCCAGTCAGGCACAGATGTACCTGCGTGCACAGATGGTGAGACAGCAGACACAAGGAGCATAGCCACTGGCACATTTACATGAGTGTGCATATATGCATAAACAAAACCACACACACATACTGATTGAATAAATATGCACTGTGTGTGTGTGTGTGTGTGTGTGTGTGTGTGTGTGTGTGTGTGTGTGTGTGCATTTTCTCGGCTGTAGCTTAAGATATAGCTTAAAAACCGAGTTGATGAAGGAATATAAAGTCTTTATTGGTTTATTTTAGCGCAGCTGGTCGTGGGTAACTTGTCGGTTTCATTTTGCCATCAGTTGTGCAGCTGGCAGACAGATTGTTCCTGCCACCTCATTATGACCAAATACAAAGCAGAGAGCAAAATGCGTTTTGTCAATTTAGATTGCCATGGATTTCTTTCTGATACAGTCCTCCGGTGTTAAATTGGTGCATATGATTCGTATTCATTTCCTTTTTACTTGCTTGTTTTTCCACACATTCACCAATTAGAGGTCCAAAACAGTGTGAGTAGTATATAATTGCAACATAACTGCTGTATCAATATGTTTTGTTTTAAAGATTGATACTATTTTGGAGATTAAAGAAGAATGTAATCTAAAGCGCAGTTCAGAACAAAGATTTGCGACGGGATGAGCAAATCTTGCAGCACGCTGATTCTGCAACGTTCTGAAACATGCCAGTTTACACCAATTGAACTAGACGAGACGGTGTATCGTTTCCATAGCAACGACTCTGTACTTTTGTTCTGTCTACCGGCTTTTCAAGGGTTTGTTTTGTAGCTGGATATAATTTTTTGCATCTTCAAATATGAATGGTATAGTGAGTTTCTTGCTTCTTCTAAGACCTTACGATCTAGCTGATACGGGCCAGATCACGCCATATTCTAAAAAGGTTTAATCTCGCTGTGAATCTTTGGTCTGAACTAGGCTTAAGAAGAATTGTCTGACTGATCTAGTTCTTCTTTGTTGTCTGTGTGTGTGTTTGATGCTTTCCAGGCCCAGCAGAGTAACCTGGTGCAGGTGGCCAGGAGCCTGGGTCGGGCTGTTCCTCTGTCCCCACAGCTCATCTTCACTCCGACGGCCACAGTGACAGCCGTCCAGTCAGAAAGCTCCTCTGCACAGGTAGGTTTATTGGAAGATGTTTTCATAAGTGACAAATATAATGACTTTTATTAAAACGTTCATTTTCTGGACTTGATTGAGAAATACACAAAGACTTGAAAGCTTAGAGGAAGTTGTTGCAGTGACTGGAAATGTGTTCTTGCTCTACTGACTGTCTGTACTGGGTAATGCAAAAAAGTAGGGTACATTTTCATTCATTCTGAAATAAAAACGGCTCTGACACTTGAATTTGTCCATCATTCTGTCTCTCTAAGAATCAGGTCCAGAATCTAGCCATCCGTGGCCAGCAGGTGGCGACCACGTCCTCCTCTCAGACTCAGACCCTGCAGGCTCTCAGTCTGAAGCAGAGCCCTGTACCCATTCAGCCCGCCTCACTGATCAAGAATCCCAGCCAAGGAACGCAGGTCTCCGCCGGAGGGAAGGCCGGTTCCTCCGACACCTCATCTGAAGGAGGGAAGAAGGGCGACAGCACAGCAGTCACAGAAGTCCGAGCTATAAACATGAGCCGCAGTGTCACATCTGTCAGTGCTCAGCCCCTCATCGCTCCGGGTAAGTGGTCTACAACCCCAAAGTCTTAATATGTGCAACACTTCCTGCCAGGATTAAAGAAGGGCACCAGACCCCCACAGAAATGAACTCTCTCACAAAGGCATTTAGTGTTTGGTCTATGTAGTGAAAATTGTGGAAATTAGCAATACTTGTAAAAGAGCTGAATCAATTGGCCGTTTAATTGACTTAGTGATTTTGATAATTTATAAATCGTCTGGGGTTTTTTTGTCCCACTTACAGCTTCTCAAATGTGCTTATTTAATGCTTTTCTTCGTCTTATGTGATGGTAAAGTTATTTTAAAGTATTTTTGTATTTTGGACTATAGGTGAAACAAAACAGCAATACATCACTTTGGCCCTCAGGAAATTGTAATAGGCATTTTTCACCATTTTCTAATTTGAAAGAATGGATAATGAAGATGGTAGTTGGTTGCAGCCGTAATGCGTATCAAACCTAAATACTCACTCACCAAGTTTGTCCACAGCACCAAGTTTGTTTCAGTTTGCCTAATACTTTGGTTTATGACCAAATGCCTGCAAAATGAAGTCAGCCTGCCAGCCTCAGCTGTTCTTTGTGTTTGTGCTAATAAGCAAATGCTAGCATGCTAACATGCTAAACTAAGACGGTAAACATGGTAATCGTACCTGCATACCTGCTAAACATCAGCATGTCAGCATTGTAATTGTGGGAATGTTAGCATGCTGTTTTTAGCGTTTAGCTCAAAGCACCCCTGTGCCTAAGTAAAGCCTCACAGAGCTGCCTTCGATTCTTCGATTTGGTTTTCATCTGGCTGAGTGTCCACACTGGTCCACACAGCAAATGGTGTATATATGGTAAATGTAAACAGTCCACTGTTTTAGAGGCATAGTTTCACTTCTGTATAGAGACTGACACTCAATATTCCATAGGAAGTTTGTTTTCATTTTTGTGGGCAGGTAAACTAAACTGCAAAATTGTCTTCCAGCTGCTGCGTGCTTGTTTTTTGTAACAACTGTCAATTTCAAACCTTAAAATAGACCTCAGGCACTTGTCATATATACAGTAGACATGTTCTCTCGTGTTTATAGTTTTTGGTGAGAAAATAGTTCTTACACTTTCATTAGCTTTCTCTGGGCTGTGAGTTCAACATGTCAGGGCATGCTTCACAAACCCATTCACTGACTGAAGGGGTGAAACCAGCCGTGCTACAGACAGGGTGTTGTGCTGTGTCTGGAACAGTTGAGCTGCTTTGTGAATGAGAAGCTGTGAAAGGCACACTACCACGCTGGAGTCTTTCTAAACCACTTATTGTTTAATTGAAAGTCAGCAGCTGTTTTATTTTTATGTCTGTGAATGGTTCAGAATATGCCAGCAGTACAAGCTGATTAGACCAATTAAGTCCAGAGTAATTGCAGGATGGGCCCTGGGTCATTATCTCAGGAGGGACCTGATAAGACATCACATTGCATGCATGTACATGTGCTGGGAGTGGTAACTGTGTGTTAATGTGTGTACATGACCGTAAACTTCATATACTCCACAGCACACTGTGTTGTTGTTATCTCTCTGTGTGTGTGTGTATGTGTAAGGGAGGGGGGGTAGGGATTATGTGAGCGTGTCAGTGCACAACTGTGTCTTGCTTTGTTGCAGTAATGGATTCGCATAAAATGAAAGGGAGGATGGAAGCTGAAAATCTGGCTGCATGCTGTCTGAAAAAATTAACATGGGTTGCCATAGCAGCAGGCCATGAGGGACAGGTGTGCACATGAGATGCTGGGGAGTTTAATACACTGTGGATCAGGAGAAGGAGAGACTGTATGGCTGGCTGCTGGGATTCAGATTAGGTTAAAAGCTTGGCTTCAACTTGACTGTGACTAGGTCATTACACATTTTGATTTCCAACATAAAATCTGAGAAATCTTTTTATACCAACATACCACTATCTCTTGTAAACCCCAAAATTACTTTCATGATTGATGTGTAGTGGTAAGTTATGGCTGATGGAAGGGACAAACCAGTAATTTAGCTTCAGGAAACCAATGAGTTTTGCTCATGATAAATTCACACTCTCTTCATATCATTGGCTTTAATGAGTAGACTGTAGATATAATTAGGCCCTGTGTCTAATTAGTCAATATTTTTTGTGGTGTTAAAATGTAGAAAATGACACGTAATAGCACTGACATTTCAACAGTAGTTGAGTATACTGCCAAGAAGAGCGTTTAGTTACAGTACTTAAATACTGCGCTTCATTACTTTTGCTTTCCACCCTAAATGGGTTGTGCGAGGCTCACATTTATTGGCTTACTTGTAGACTTAGCCTGCATTACAAGTAGAAGTGGTCTCACTTTCTTGAGTCATATTTACCAAAACTTTTGGTAAAGCTCAGAATTTAAAAATTCTGACATGACTTGAAGGCAAGCTAAAACTTTGGAAACATGTTTGACAGATAACATGCCAGATAGCAAGGAGTTTAAAGAGGCTTAGTAATGAACAAAAACAACCTCAGATCGTATCAGCAACCATAATGTAAGTATTGAAATTGTATCGTAAATCAAACACAACTTTACTTTAATTAGACTTTAACTTGATTCACCAGAAATCAGTCTGATCTGAGAGAACAACAAAAATGGACGAGTTGTGATTAATTGCATTTGCTATTTTTGGTCATCGGTTTTCATCTCGCTTACCAAAGCATGGCAGATAATTTTATAGCAGCGTCTTTGTTACTGTGAACATAACAGACATTGAGAGTCTGTTTGCCTTTTAATAGGAATTGGGCTGGAAACAAATGTTAGGCCGTCTGGCTTGTTGCAGTAAGCGTTTGTCATCACCTCCTCTTGGCAGGAAAGAGTCGGCACCTTACTATAAAAACCACAGCAGGGAACCCCAAAAGCACCATGCTCACAGATTAAAAGAGCAGATCTGCACACAAAGTCTGTCTTGGCTGCTAACAACAACGTCGGTTGCCAATTTCACTTGAATGTGATTACAAAAAAACTTAGAAAGGCAAGAAATTATAAGTACCCACTTTTTTTACATGAAAACCCTGACTTCAACTTTATGCAGAACTTAGTGACTGTTAGTAATTGAGCTTGACTTTTTTGTCCGTTATCTAATCAAACCGACATCCAGCATTTCACTTAATCTCCTTTTGTTGATCTAAAAATATAAAATACTAAATGCTAAAATACTGAGGCGTGTGATTTGGTTTTCTCCCTGAGATCCTGCCATTGAGTTTTGACTTGAACACGAAACATGCCCTATTTTTAATTATGTTTTGGTACAGTGGAGTCTTTAAAACAATCAGGAGCTGGATTAATTTAGCTACTGTTCTCTTAATGCTAACGCCTACTTGATAAAGTGATATTTAAGTGAAGAAAGATGGTGTGAGGTCTGCTGTTGCTCTGTTGTTTTTTTAGGTCGGAATGTGTTTCATGAAAGTAAGCCAGACAGTGAGAATGTGGAAACTCTGGGATTTTCCAGTGCCTGGTGCTTCAAACCCATCAGGAACAGATACTGTCCTCAGTCCCTATTGTGCAACACCGCACAGATACAATTTAGTGGGAGTGGATTGTATGATCGCATGTGTGTGTGGCCGTGGGGGCATTAGGGGCTTGAGAAAGTTGTCGGGATTCATGGGGAGAGTTGTTGTATCCTGTGTCCACTGATTCAGAAATCCCCCTCCTCCACTCAGACGGGGGCTGGGACTCTCTCTGTTTACCTTATGATTTAGTGAGATGTTGATTTAAAGTTGCAGCTGTTCAATTACAAAACGGTTCTTGATGCATTTTGACTCGTGGAAAAGCAGAATTGTTTATATCCCCCATAAAAAGTTCAGGTGAATTTACTTAATTACCATTTGTTAATTGTAGAGTAGATATTGCTGCAGTGAGGATATGTTGTATTTCAATTGTAATGTGAGTTACATTGTTTTTTATTGTCCCATTGATTGATTGCCAAACGGCAATACCAAAATACTTCAGGAATGTGTTTGTTAACCTAAATAATTGAAACTAATCCCGAGCTTTGAGCCAACGTTTGGTAATGCGTAAGAAGACTGTGCTTCATCACCGTGGAGATGGATCTGTTGATATGTTCACTCAGCAGCCAATCCACTTTTAGGACTTCTCTGTGTTGTCTTAAAGGTTACGCATTTACGAAGTTTATTCTTGACCTTTTTAAAATTGTAGTTAAACAAAACGATTCCAAATTAAGGTCCTCTTACTAGGTTTTCAGCCATGCTAGTGGCATGGCTGTAGGAATGGCAACTTTCATGGTGCCCAGAGGATGAATCCTAATGACTGGTGATCCACCATTAGATTGACATTTGTAGTTTTTAGGGAATCAACTATTGGATTGCCATGAAATTGAGTACACACATTCCCACTAGCTTCTGCTTTATTTTGTGCTTAGTGCTAACATTATTCCTGCTAAGCTTTTGCATGTTCTGTCTTTGTGAGTATGTTGCCATGCTGGTGGCATTTAGCTCAAAGCACCACTGTGTCTAAATAGAGCCTCACAGAGCCAACCACAGCTTCGCAGAGCCCAAGGTGTCTTCAAATGTCTTGTTTTGTCTGACCAACAGTCCAAAACTCCCCAAAAACATTCAGTTGACAAATAAAAGAGGAAAGCAGCAAATCCTGCCATTTGAGGAGCTGGAACCTGAAAATATGTAGCCTTTTTTCACTATTTTAGCTTGAAGTGACTAAAACAATTATTCAACAAAATTCAGCAAAATGGTGGTCGATGACGAATCGTTTAATTGTTTCAGCTCTAGTTTTGTCAAACTACTATTTCCAAGGTCAAGAAGGACGTTTTCATTCCAAATAGTTGTATCTTTGTGTCTTTAACATTGTGGTTACTCCTCTGTGCCGTACATACTCCGATTAAGGAATTGATGCTGAATTCTTCAAGAGAAAATCATGATCTGATCATCTAATAATGGATTATTTTTGCTTCTCCTGCGCATCTGCCGAACTGATGGATTTTATTATCCTCTGAAGTGTCTGTTTAAATTGCTTTTCAGGCGTGAACCATCTCACAGGCATTTTTGATTATATCATGCTGCGGGCTGTATCCGCCCATCCAAGGCTCATGTCCATCCTGCTCTGAACATTTGAACGTATTAAATATTAAGTAAAGGCCCTCCTTGTGCGCCATAGCTAACCAAATTTTCTGTTGGTGGGTTCCACTGTGCCTCAACATGTGAAAAAGAAAACACTTTTCAGCAGATTTTGTAACATTAAAGGAGCTCTGCTGGATAGAAACTTCTATATATTCCACAGCAGGGTACAGACTGCGGTTGGTGCCTCACAGGGAAACTTTGAAACCAGATGGAGCCTATCCCACACAAAACATCATGAAAAGAACAGGGGGAGAAAAAGGAGGGCGGGGGCAAGGGGGATTTGAGACAAATGCTGATGTCCTTGGCAGTTTTCCATGCTTGGACTTATTGTGGGTTTTATTAACATCACCAAACACACTTCCATGTTCATACGGCTCATATAGCGGAAGCTACTGTGTAGCACTTTGGCGCAAAAGGAACCCATTTCTTGTTTGGGTTACAGTAATAAAAACGAGTCAATTAGTTTAGGTATTGTTTTCTGGTAGAGTTGTTAGAGATCAAGGAGGCAGCAGAGGGGCTTGGAACTGCTGACTCAACATTAACTCTGTAAAAGCGCATTCTGGGCAGTCGGCTCTGCATGTTCGTTCCTGATGTATTTCTAATATTAGACTAGCCTCAGGCTTCTTCCGCTGAACACTCTCCCACTCACACATGATCCGACAATACAAGATTGATGTGCTGTGTCTTGGGCTTTCGGGAAACTTAGGAGCTCAGGATGTCTTTTTACCCACAACATCATTGACAGGTGGTGACAGGCCATTTTGAAACGATATGTGAGTAATGGTCAGGCCAAAACTGCAACAGCGGGCCTCTTTGTGCACCTTTCAACAAGCTCGTAATATTACATCCTGTCAACAAGGGGCACACAGGTGAAGGCAGTGCTACAAAACAAGCTCTTCCGTGCAGACGTCTACATTTTTCAGTGATATATGCTGAGTTTGGACAGTGAAATAAATATTGCTTGTGGTTTTGTAAAAAAAAAATGGACTTGGAGAGATATTTCTGAATCACCTTTTTATAGAAGACTACATTGTTTATTAAGACCGGGCATACAATGTGTATAGTGTAATCTTTGTTGAACACTAGGCCTGCACCGATTATTCTTTTATTCAATTTATCTGAAAATTCGAGCTAAAAGTGACATCGTCCAAGCAACAGTCCAAAAGCCAAAGATGTTCAGTTTACAGTGATATTAACAAAGAAAAGCGTAAAATACTCACATTTGAGAAGCAGGCAGTTCTTTTGCATTTTGGTTTGATTAGATGATTTAAAGTTGTCACAGAAAGATTTTTAGCTAATTGGCTAATCGAACAATTGACTTTGTTTCAGCACTATTGAACGCTAATTGTACTTTACAAATCATATCTCCAGTAGTTATATGTGGATTATCGAATTTAGCCCATAGCTTCTAAGCAAATCTTTAATGCTAACTAAAGTAAAATCACCTTAAGGTTATTTAATGTAAGAATAAAAGTATTAAATGCTAATCTATGTCTTAAGTCTCCAGCTTTGAGTGTTTTCTCTTTTTTTCTTTTTTCACGGTCTGTGACCACAGTAACATAAATGTGCAGAGAAGTGAAGCGTCTGTGGGTGGTGAACACAGCAGTTTAAAAAATAAATGTTGGTGGTGTTCTCGTTCCAGCATACACGCAGATTCAGCCCCACTCCCTGGTTCAGCATCACAAGCAGCAGCAGCAGTTTGTGCTCCATCAGAGTCAAAGCTCCCAGAGGACCGCAGGCCAGATGCTGCAGACGGCCTCCATTCAACCATCACAGCACCCTGTCCCTGTACTGCCCAAACCTGCCCCACACCAGCCCTCCACGCCCAGCCAGCAGGCCACCATCTTCCACTCCACCATCAGCCCCCATGCCCTCCACTCCTCCCTCAACCATGCCAAAGCTCAGCCCGTCCAGCTCACTGCCATCAACCTACAAATACAGCCAACGGTGAGTACAGTTACACACGCCAAGGTCTCAGACAAAAAGGCATTTGAATAAGTTAGGGTTTTTTAAACTTTTTATTAAAGCAGTTGCCAGCATCAATGATATGGTTAAAACAATTGGCATAACTAAAAATGTAGACAGATGTTGGTGTAAAAGCAGGTCTGGGACATTTTTTATCGTTTTTTTATCCCTGGAATCCTGGTACCACAAGACCACAAGTATTTTGTGTATCAAATGCAAAGCCTGTATGAAAATATTATGTTAACACAGTGTTTCTGAAGTATAATCTTGGTGTTATAAAACAATGTCTTAGTGCAGTACAATTGTTCCAGTGTTAACTGAAATCACTGTTAATGGGGATCTAAATAATTAGCTTTTAGCCGTGCTGGTGGCATGGGGATGTTTGTCTGTCGGTTGGTCCATCACTTTTGTCCAGACTGAAATCACAAGAACTACTAGATGGATTGCCGTGAAATGTTTTGCAGACATTCGTGGTCCACAGATGATGCATGACTTTGATCCCCTGATTTATCTTCTAGCGCGGCCATGAGGTTGACATTTGTGGGTTTGAGTGAAACGTCTGAACAACTGTTGCGATGAATTGCGATAAAATTTGCTACACACATTCTAGCCCCTTCTCAGGATAAATAGTAATCACTTTGATGGTCTCCTTATTTTTCTTTGAGTGCCATTATCAAGTCAAAATTGCATTTTGTCTAATACTTTGGTTCATGATCAAATACCATTCCCATCAGCCTCTGCCATACTCCGTGTTTATTGCCAATTAGCAAGTGTTAGCATGCTAACACACTAAACTGAGATGGTGAACATGGTATAAATATTATACCTGCTAAACATCAGCAGGTTAGCATTGTCATAGTGAGCATGTTAGCATTTAGCTTAAAGCACCGCCTAACAGTGCTGCTAGCATAAAAATGTATTAAAATGTGGACAAACATTAGAACAAATGATTTTCAAAATGAACTTGGAACAATTCTCATATAGCTGGATGATAAGTATAGACGTGTCTCTTTCTCGTAGTAACAAATGATCCATTGTGTGTTTGCATATTGGATGTGATTCATGTTGTTGTCTTACATTTGTTTCTAATGGGCCATGACTTTCTGTTACACTTAACTTCCTGACTTTTTGTGTTCACAGTCTTGATTTTCTTTTTTCTTTTTTTAAGTGGTAACCATCAAAACAAAAACTACTGTTTCCACAACACCCATTGAATCCATGTCTACTCCCAACAAAAACACAAGAATCTTCTGAGTTTGGAATTCGTGGTGTAATATTTTCCCCACTGGTATTTTCCAGGCGTAATGGTTTACAGTTTTTGATTCACTGACAATAAAAGTCCCAACAGTCCCTGATCTTTCTTTTCATTACTTCCTCTCGTTTTCCCCCTCTGTGTTTTGTTTCTGGTGCACATCTCAGGCATCCCGAATGATTCAGGACTGTAAAGATAAGCCAACCTCACTGGTGGTCAGAGAGACGTGTCCTACCCTCACCACGCAGAGACCGCAACCACAACAACAGCAGCAGCAGCAGCAGCGACAACAGCAGCAACAGCAGCAGCAGCGACAACAACAACAACAACAACAACAGCAACAGCAGCAGCAGCAGCAGCAGCAGCAACCACCTGCTCCACCATCACAACCCACCAAACCTGTAGAGCAGCCCAAGGTCAACCCAGCCACACCAGCTGTACAGCCACAAGGTAACGATTCTGCAGGATTTTCTAAGCTGTTAAATTACTCTCCTTATAGTGCTCAAATGTTTTGGTAAATACACTCTTTAACCAATTAGCCATTGGGACAAGAAGATTGGTAGCAGTTAAAAAACTGTGAGAACTACATCTTTTCACCTGCTGTGCTCTCCTTGAATTAGCCAACTCTTGCAGTCGTCAGTGGAGGAAAAGAAAAATCAATGCTGATGTTTACTTGTAATTCAGAACATGTTGAGAGCAAATTTACTTTCACTATTGTTTGTCTCTTATTGCTTGGTTGTCTCTGTGATTCCCCTGTGCTGAGGCCAAAAAGCTCACCTGTTACCCACAAATCACTCAAGTACGTGTTTTGAACAAACATTTATAACCACAACAAAAAGTCCCGAAAGATCAGTGAAAAATCTTCTTGAAGGAAATGGAGGAATTAAGGAGTGAATACAGTAATATAACCAGACTCACAAAGGACATTTGGGGTTTTTTGTTTTGTTTTTTTTGGCACACAGTTTCCTGTGATGGTGTGTAGTATTTGCCTGGGTTAGGCAAGCACCCACAGTGCAGCAGGCATCATGGTTATATTTTGTTCACACACATTTACATACACGAGGGGGTCGAAACGTCAGAAACACATCTCAACATAATGCAACCTAATACACCAACAACAACAAATACAGCCTTTCTGACGAGGCGTCAACAACACCTGAACAGGGATTAGATTGTACAGGTGTTCCGGCTAATAGACTGGTAAATCATTATATAGTTGTAAATGGGATTTTAACTTTAATTAATAACATTATCCAAAGTCAAATGCATAATTTTCTCCAATGAAACTTTAAATACACTCACGGTTGCTGATGTACAAGTTGCTTGCGGGGATTGCGCCTGTGACTTTTCAGTTACAGAACAGCTTTTGTCCATTAGACAAAGTCTGAGGCATGCTTGTGTAATAGACTATTATCAGGGTTGCTTGGAAGAATCAAAGTTTCTAAACTTTGGACAAACTGCTTGAAATGTGGGTTGACTCTTTGATTTTAGCTGCACGAATCAAGAAAATCCCAGAAATGTTGCAGCGTCTGTCATTTTCATCGTACTGCTGCATTTACTGCTCATTGTGCACGTTTTGTCAGCCAGGTTATTTGGATAAAACGGATAAAGCCAGTTCTGATAAGTGATTTGACTCAAGGTCCAATACCTTTGAGAGAGTGCGTAGTCATACAGCAGCTACACTCTTCTTGCGGAGCACAACATTATTTGGGGTGTATTTTATAAATGTTGACGTGGATCTGTTGCTATGGTGATCTTTCTCCTAAATGGGTGAAAATAGTGCTAATGCTGTGTTTCTTGTAAAATAAAACATTCCGTGGTCCACAAATTGCTGTTTAGGGCCAGTGAGCTGTCGTGGAGGTGCACTGCTCACCACCAGAGCAGGAAACTATTTTTGTCGTCCGCTGGCTGCAGGGGCTGATGAACATTGGTTTCAGTTTTCTGTTGTTGTTTTTTTTTTACTTTAGGAAAATGGAACTCCAGAGAAAAGCTGTTTTTCAGTCAAAGTGCTTTATTGAAATTACAAGGTTACCAGCTGCAAAGATTATCCGCTCTCTGCTAACAGATATCCGGAGAAACTGTCTTTTTCTATGAAGTACTTAAATGAAGGTGCATAGTGACGTTGCATTAATAGACTGCATATAGGACCCTGAGGTCCTGTTCTTTGTATTTGATTAGACAAACAGAGCCCTCCATATTCATTTGAATTAGTGGGCTTTAAAAATTCACAATAATCAAAGGTGTCCTGCCAAATTTGTTGACAGACGTCTCTTTTATAATGGTGACCTTTCGAGAAAGTGCTTTTGTGGGTAGCAATTAATTTGTCCCAGTGGCCTCAGGGTGAGTGGCAGCGCCGGTAACCAGCTCTCTTAATACATCCATGCTTCAAAGTCATGGATCTGTTACTCAAATTGGACTTCCTGGATCATTTTTCATCACCACCCACACCAACGCAGCACCTCGCGTTTCTCTTGGGCAGGGCTGTTTTCTGTCCCAGGCCGTGTGGAGAAGGCTTGACAGAAAATGTAAAAACACATACGTTAAAGCTGAATTAACACAGTTTAATAGAACGTGAAAGAAATACACCTTTTAAAGACCCTCATAATTAAGAACTGTTGATCAGACACCAAAACGGTCTCACTAAAATGTCTTTTTCATGGCCATGCTGAAAACATGCACTCTAGTCACGCGTTTATTCGTCGCTTTAATGGATTGTAGTTTGTAAAAAACAGTTAGTTTTTTTTAGCATGTTCAGGATGTTTAGTATTGAAGCTCTTTAAGTTCGGTCGGTCTTAGCCCAGGCTGACGCCTGAGGTCTTGCAGCAGCAGCAGCAGCGATGCTAACGTCAGACTGGGAGGAAGCGGGGAGGCGGACCCTGCGTTTACAAAGCGTTTCGTTTTCGGGTCTGAAGCGGCGCTGTGGCTTAAAACCAGGTCCCAGTCTGACACTGCGGCGGCGGTAGCAGCAGGTCGGTGCGTGTCGGATCATTACTGCAACAACAACAACAACAACAAACACATGTTAGCTCTCTGAGCTCGGCGGAAGTCGGCGCGGTAAGAAAACTTTGGTCATTCAACTCCGGTGGCTTTTAAGGTGACAAAGCACTGATGTTTACTTTCGCTTTGCGCGTGCGGGTGATGATCCGAGACGTCGTTGTTTTGATGGTGGGAGTGATACGTGATGGATTTAGTGTTTATGTTTATTGATCGACAGTTGGGCCACTTCAGATTTTAGACCGTCGACACCAGAAAAGAATTTAAAGTCTGCGGCAGGCAGGTGGATATGACATATTACATGTATGTGTCTGCTATGTGTGCTTATGTAGTTCTAGTATTCAAATCAAACAAGTGCTGTAATCTGTGATTTAATATAGACAAACCACTGCTTAGCTCTCTAAAAACAACAAAATAAACGATTTAATTAAAGCTTTAGCTCCTCAGAAGTTTAAACATACATCACCAGTTTGATGATGTAGATCAACCATAAAAAATGTTTGTAATGTATTGTAAAATGTATGTTATATTGCAGGTGAAAGTTTCTTAACTGTAATTGCATTTAGGACTGCAACAAATTAACATTGTATATTCATCTGCTGATTGGTTTCTCCATTCATTGTTTGATCTGTAAAATGTCAGAAAAAACTGAAAAAGGCCCATTCCATATTCCTGAAGCCAAATGTGATGTGTTTTAATTTAATAAATGATGTCCATCTAACAGTCTGAAAACCCAGTTTACTATTACATATGACAAAGAAAAGCAGCAAATATTCACATCTGAGGATCTGGAATCTAGAAAACGTTTGCTGTTTTTGAGTAAAGATTGAATCCAACAGCACTGCTGATTATTTTTTTACAATTAATTTCTTCATTGTCTTGCCTTTTTTTTATGTCACAAAATAGTGGAACAATGCTCAGTGTAACTATCTAGAGCCCAATATGACATTTTCAGAATGTATGTCAGTCGAAAACCCCAAAAAGATTCAGTTTACGATGACGTATGCCGAGGAAAAGCATCGAGTCCTCACGTTAGAGGAGATCAATCAACCCCCTTCTTAAAAAACTGAATGACAAACACAATGTTGCTGTCACACATTAACTGGACTGTATTCATTTCTTGCTCAGGAGGGGCCACGACCAAGAGGCCGAGTGCTGCACCTGGGACCCCACCTCCAGCCATGACCTCAGGAAACGAGAGCGAGGCACCCACCGTGACGGGCAGCACGCCGCAGAATGGAGAGAACAAACCGCCCCAGGCCATCGTCAAGCCCCAGGTCCTCACGCATGTCATCGAAGGCTTTGTCATCCAGGAGGGAGCTGAGCCTTTCCCCGTGTGTGTAAGTGCCCCCGATCTCGACCTGCGGCAGCGCGACATGATAAACAACCCAGAGCCGCCGCCCTCCAGCGCACTCGCCTGCAGGGAGCCGTCAGCAGGCAAACGCCAACACTCTGTTACTACTAGTAGTGACGGCTCACAGCTTCCGTTTGATTCAGTCATTAATTGTAGTGACGTAAGGCTCTGGAGGAGAGAGAGAGCTCTTTAATCTGTCATCTCCCTTAAAGTCAGTTATTATATGTTTTATTGTTTATCCGGTGTGTCTGTATACCTGTGCTTGACATCCCATCTTAATTCATCTCTTTTAAATGCTGATAATAAAATGTGCTTGGTATAAATTGTAGACGTGGGCCTCACTGCCTCCTACTGGACATTAGGCGTAAATGCACACGATATTTCCATGCATATAGGGCTGAACAAGCACGAGCAGTTCATACTGTTGTACAGCAGGAAAAGATGGGGTGTTTTCATGTTATTAATAACTTTTTTTATTATCGATTGTCACTGCTTACTTTTTTGATTAATAGATTACATGTTTGTTGTGTGAAATGTTAAACCTGGCAATAAATGCGTGTTATTACAATTAAGTTCAGAGAGCCCAAGGTGACATCTTCAAATTACTTATTTTGTCTGACCAGCAGTCCAAAACCCTCAAGATATTCCACTTAAAATGATGTTAGTCAGAGAAAAGCTGAAAGCCTTCACATGTTAGAGGCTTTTGCTTGATTCAGTGACTTAAACAATTTAATCGATTGTCACAATTGTTGCAGATTAATCTTCTGCTGATTGGTTTATTGAATATTTGAGCAATTGTTTCAGCACTAATGAACGCACATTTCTTACTTGTCTCCAGTAGTAGTTTGTTAATTATCAAAGTCAGCTCAAAAAATTGCTATTTTCATTATATTAAAATTCAGTGTCATTTCATCTCATATCATCAATACTAAAGTAAAGTAGCACAGGGAGATTGATCAATAACGGTCATCAGGATATATTTGCACATAGTTGTTCTGTCCAACTACATTGTCAGTCACAAGTACTCACAGCTACTGTTTCTTATTCCTGCAGCTTGTGGCGTTTCACTTTGCTAGGTTTTGTAAATCCGTTCTGTCTGTCACCAGGTGGAGCGTCTGCCGATTCTCATCGACAGCCCAAAGAAGCTAGATCATCAGCTCTCCTCAGACCCAGACAAAACCCCCGTGAGCAACGCCGCCAACACCGACTCGGAGCCCGAGGACATGGACCAGCCCGGTGAGACGCCAAACGTATTCGCACAATAAGGTTGTGTTTATCAGCGCGTGCCACACTGTGCTGGTCCGCCTCCTTTCCGAGGCTTGTGAAACTTATACGACACCACCACGTTCTCGGCGCACAGCGTTTCTGCAGTAGGACTGCTGGTGTCGTGAACAGATACGGACCTCGCAAACGCCACTCAGCTGCTGTGACAGGCGATGACGAAAGCTGCCGCCGCTGCTGCTGCAATTTTTTGGCAATCTGGCTCAACTTTTACTGCATTGGCTTTTCACGTTCTTGGTTATTTGCTTTTAACGCAAGTGTTTACTTTTTTTACCCAGTGGCCGTCATGCTGAAAGATAAAATAGTTGCTGACCATCCCCGCTAACAATGACGCTATCGACGGCAGTACTCCTGCACCGGATCAGATCAGTGCCTCCTTAAAAGAAACCTCTTTTTTTGTCAAGTGGGAGTCGACACAAAACCTTCACCGTCGTCGTTTTGAAATTCCAAAAACGCAAAGATCTTGATTGTTGGTTTTGATCGTGAATATTTGGCTAATTTAGTTTATGAAGCTTTGTGATGCAGAGAGAATTTAAGAAGATAAAGCTGTGAATGACACCTACACCCTAAACCTCAATGCAATAAGGCATTCACACGAAATACAACAGAATTTAAGAGGTTTAATTGAAAAATATGTAAATGTTTGCAAATGTATTATTTTAGTGTCTGTCTCGTGTTTTTGACGTTTTCCATTCCCACAGAAAAAGAGCAAGAACCCAAGCTGACGTGTGAATACTGCGGCTGGGTCGACTTCGCCTACACGTTCAAAGGCTCTAAAAGATTCTGCTCCGTGGTTTGTGCAAAGAGGCAAGTCACCCGTTTTTTTTTGTGGGGGGGGGGTTCTTTATTTCTTCTCATTTAAACAATTGAGTTGTTTCCACATTTACATTTTGAAAAAAGGGGAAATATCTTTCCTAACAGACCTTTCTTTTTTTTCTGGACAGGTACAATGTGGGCTGCACGAAGCGGATAGGCCTCTTCCGTCCAGAGAGGAGCAAACCAACGAGCCGCTGGCGTAAAAGATCTCAGGGCCGCTCCAGCATAGAGTCTAAGAAGCAGGTACTGGTCAGCCCTCCACCTCTCCTTCAGATCCTGCTTCCTCTGCACATTTCACGCCTCGTGCTTTTCAATGAACTCAAGCATCATTTGTGTCGGTGCCTGATCACCTCCCTCTGTCTTTAACGGGTCATTGAGTACTCTATGGTCTTTGTCCACCTTTTTATTGGTGACCAGCAGGAATAGAGTGGAGATTTTATATAGACATCAGAAGCAGCTGGACTTACTGTTTTTGGGGTGGATTTTGTTTTGGCCACTCATCCGAGAGAGTACCCGTGTTTACGTGGACTCTCCACTCTCCACTATTCCACTAATAATCTGAATAATCGCTATTAAAACGCCTCGTTTGACCACCTCAATCTGAAGAGACTATCTCGATCCGGCCCAACATCTCATCAGATCCCTTTTTCATTTAGCGTCCACGTAAAATGTTTTCAGATTTCAATCGGTTTGAAGAAATATTGTCCATGTAACCGCAGCTAGTGACTGAGTTCTGCTAGGTATCCCGAGGCTGCCCTTCCTCTCCCTTAAAATACTGAAACTTGTAATGACACAATAAAGTCACATTTGCACCATAGAGACGGGTAGTTTAGATACTGATAGCAGAAATTCACAATATGTAACGCTGGAAAGCAGATTTATTCCTTTCAGGTTTTATAGTCAAAATGTTTTGAGGTATGTAATGCCTCGAGGGTTGGGTCCTGAACCTCCTGTGGGGGGTGCTTTTGTTTCATGTTTGGAACAGGAAGTGAGTTTTATAATCCAGAGGGTTCAGCACCTGACAAAGTAATTGGTATTGATCCAACAACCCTGTCAACTCCCTATGAGTGTAATACTCCTTTGAAGCTATTGTACAGTATAAATCTTACTTCTTGCCCCTTTTAAGTCTTTGCTGGGGTGTCAGACACCGCAGTGTTTTACTGATGAGCCCTTCATTTCTGAAAAGCCGAGCCTTCGCGGCACGCCCGACTATTTAATTTCTTTTTTTTCCTTTTCAGAAGCTGACCCCGTTACCACAGCAGACTCAGGGCGGTTCTGTATCCTCACCGCATCCCTCACAGCCCAGTCAGGAGGAGTCCAGCCCGTGTTCGGACATGTCCAGCTACGAGGAGCCGCCGTCTCCCCTGTCGGCCGCCAGCTCGGGACCCCTGGCTCCGGCCCCGGCTCAGGTCGCCGCCCACCGGCATCCGAGCAGGGCCTCGGACCAGGAAGGCTGTGCTGGGAGAGAAGAGCCTTCGCTCTGCCAGCACTTCTTACCAAACGACCCCACCAAGTGGAACGTGGAGGAGGTTTACGAGTTCATCCGTTCACTTCCAGGTCAGCGGAGGAAACGCACTCCATGAAGCCAATACTTTTCCCTATGAATCCTGTTTTTACGTGTGACTAACCGCCGCTTGTACTCTTTCCTCTGCTGTTGGCGCAGGTTGTCAGGAGATAGCAGACGAGTTTCGCTCTCAGGAGATTGATGGACAGGCCATGCTCCTGTTAAAGGAGGACCACCTCATGAGCACCATGAACATTAAACTGGGACCTGCACTCAAGATCTTCGCACGCATCAACATGCTCAAAGACTCTTAGCAGGAGAGTGTGTTGTGCACACCTGCCTTGGTCTTAGTGCGTCGTGTGTGTGTGTGTGTGTGTGTGTTTGTGTGGGTGAGAAGAGCAGAGTGTAAAACTTCATAGCACTGACAACAGACTGACTGCACTATGACCTCGCCTTCTCTTCACTACTGAACTGGTTCCTTTCACAGAGAATCTCACTGTCGCTGGCACTTGCATTCACCCGTGTCTGCTCAAAGTCCATGTAAACTTTGTCATACGCAGGACTCACGGTGGTTACATTAGACTCAGAAGTATGTGATTACATGCACTAAGCAGGTCTTTGTAGGCGGTGGACTGAAATGAAATCAGGAGCCACACAGAACAACATGCAACAAAGGGCGTTGTTTAGAGTCGCCACCATAAACCCTTAGAACAAGTTTGACCAGATACTTGGAGAAAAAGACAAAAAAACAGGAATCTGAAAGATCCCTTAACTAGGTCTCTTCTTCTTGTCTCCAGCTGCCTGTCAGAAAGCTACAAATCGCCTTTTCCCCTGCAAACGAAAAGGAAGTTGAGCTGTACAGCAGCATGGCTTTCTTTGACCCGAGACATGCTGGGTTGTGTACTTAATTTTCATATTAAGATCTGATGATGGATCATAATGCCAGCAGAATAAAGATAACAAGAGCGCTTATTAATGCCACGTATAGATGCAAAAGCCTTTTTTTATCAAATGTCATTAACTAGATAACGCATCTAGATACGTGTACCACGTGATAGCAGGAAAAAAATGGGGTCTCTGATTTTCCCCGAGTAAAAATAAAAGAAGACAATAAAGTTGAAATAAGAAGCCGTGCCAAAGTGCACTACCTGGTCAGCTGTGCCGAGGCTGGGTCCTACTGCAGCAGTCGTTACTGAATTGAAGCATTGACAGAAAACTGAGTCTGAATTTATTATTGTGTTGTTAGAGATGTTTTTTGTGCAGGTTTGTTAGTGTTTGAATGAAAGAGAAATGGCTGCATGTGTGTCTGGGAACAGAGGATTGCATTCATTAATTTGCTCATTTTCATTCAGTAGATGCTCCTTCGCCTTTTCTCACAATAAGACTCCCACAGCTCTCGGATACAAAGCTTGAATGCAGAGAACCCATCGGAGCAGCTTCTTTTGTGACATTGATTTCTCTTTCACGAGGAACTCGCCAGTTTTCTCCTGTAGATTTAAATTGCTTACAAATGATTTTTTTTTTCTTTTCGCTTTTTCAAAATGATTTACTAAAATGTGACATTGATTTCTTGTCTCAGATTCATAGGAGGACACTAAGTTATCCGAGAAACAATTCGGGTGTGCTGCTCTCTTCACACAGCCCTGCTTTTGGCACTTATTTTCCTTTTCGTTTGCTATAATGTCATGTGACACTCCTCGTCTAAAGTGAGAGCCAGGTTTATATGTACATACAGTAGCAGCTCAAGTGAGGGGAAAAGACTGAAACTAAGTGTATAACTATCATTTCTTTAAGTTATCCATGTTATTTTAAAACAGAAATTTAATAGTATGATATTTTGAAATATGCAAATGTATAAATATGGCTTCAAAAGTGTTTTTTTGTTTGTTTTTTTCTGATGAAAATATGATATCTATTTGTGTTTTGTGGCTGTGTTGGAAGGTCAACTTTTTTAGATAAGGCTTTGTTAAATGCTTGTATTTATCAAAACAGTTTGTTACACAACATTTTGCAGTTATAAATAATTTGCAATACAGTTCTGTCTTCTGCCATTTTTTCTGCGTCAGTGTGAAAGGAGGAGTCCGTTTTAAATGTTTTATGGACAAAACATTAAGATATGCCATGTGATATATCTTATTTATATATATATATATATATATATATATATATATATATATATGAGACATACTGCCATGCATCATCAATCTGAACTGAGGTTGTTGATTTATTTTGTTTGCTTCAAAGTTCTTTTGATGTATCGGTGAAAATATACCAGTAGTATTTATTTAAGGGAGGGGTTTTTTTTATTGTATTCTACTCAATGTGTTTGTGTTCACTGTTTATCCTCTACAGTAGTTTTACTGTATACCTCTGTCTCGGTGCCTTCTCGAAGTCCCTGGGTCATAGGAAACAGGACATTTCCAGCTGTATGTCTCAAACAATGGCCCAGTTTTATGCAAATACAACGGCCGCTTTCTATTTAGTTTCCATTGAACTACGATGGAAGCACAAACAATGAACAGGTATGAGTTTTCTTTCAAACGCAGTGACGTGCTGCGGCGTGTGGCTGAGGGGCGGGGAAGAGCAGAAATACGCAGGACTGTCACCTGGTACGCCCACTGTTTTCATTTGAGAACGGACCAAACCAAATGAAATCTTCGGCTTTTTCTGTATTTAACGCAGAACTTAATAAAACTCAACAATTTCACACAATTGTATCCACATTTTGTGTCACGATACAGTCGCACGTACAGGTTTAGATCATGTTTTCAACGATAACAAAGTCTGTCATTTTTAACCCCCCCCCCATATTTCGATTAGAGTGGTTTAGCCCAGATTTAAACTTGTCGGTTTGTGGCATTTAAACGGAAGGTAGAACAACTGTTGGCTAACAACATTAATGTTGCGTTTCTGTCAGCAAATTAAAACATTTTAAAGTTTTAATTAATTCACCGAAATACCAACTACAGGTAAGTGAGCCTCTAAAAAGTGTCTTATTGTCGTTACAGTACCATTATATGCTTATATTTAGTTTATTATTATGGTGATTTGACCATATAGCCTGTTTTTTATTAGTTTTTTAGCTAGTTAACTTAATTAGCTAAAGCCAAAGCAGGCCTCACAAGAACTAATATTATGTATGACGTTTGCGTTTTTCCCCCAGTGGTGGAAAGTAACTAGTACATTTAAGTAGTTACTGTACTGTATGATTTGGGGGTAGTTAGGTTGTACTTGACTTATTTCCAATTTGTGCTACTTAAAAAGACTCCACCATACATCAGAGGCAAATATTGTACTTTTACCTCCAATACATTTATTTGCTAACTTTTAATTAACTAATTACTTTGCAGGTTCAGGTCAATAATACAAAATGTAGTCACCAAATACATTCATCCATCAATATAATCCACTTATATAATACTTCATTTACAAAATGATCCATTCTACATTATGAGTGCTTTACTTTTTTACGTTTAACTTACTTTTACTTACTGTTTCTGAATTGTGGTCTTTTTCCATTAAAAGATCTAATTATACTTCTTCCACCACTATTTATGTTTTTTTTACACTAAAATCACATAACATGTCAGCACATTGAATCTGTTATAATATTTTTAGGGCTGCAACTAACAATATATATTTTTTTCAATTAGTCTGCACCTTTTTTTCTCTATTAATTATTTTGTCTATAAATTGACAGATAGAAAAGCTCTTCCTGCAGGCGAAGGAGATGTAGTCATATTTCTTGACCAACAGTCCAAAACCCAAAGATACTGAGTGTACTCTCATATATGACCAAGGAAAGCAGCAAATCTTGACATTTGAAAAGCTTGACCTATCATGTGGCATTTTTGCTTGAAAAATAATTAAAACGATTAATCAAACTATTAAAATACAGTAGCTGCGATTCATTTTCTGTCCCTTGAGTAATCGATTAATGAATAAATAAATTGCACATCTTAAGATGTTTATCGTATGCATTGTTATAACGAGAAACAAAATGACTCGTTGAGTTACTGAGCAATTTAAATGTCTAGACTGTTGCTGAAATGCCAAATCAAAGAGACGAGGCCGCTGATGATTCCCCCGCTGACCTTCCCTGTCTGGAAGAACTTGACTCTCCGACGGGTATGAAGCTTTATTACGGCAGTTATTGTTTTCAGGCACGTTCAGGGACCATTAGTAATTGAATTATTACCACCTTGGCAGTTTTAATTATCTGTGGGTGTGTGTGTGTGTCCTGTCTGTGGTGTCAGGGAGCCCACCCACTGTCTCATTATCCAGTCTGATGGAGCTGGAAAACTGCGTTTCCAACCTGAGCCTCGCGCATGAGATAGTGGTGAACCGAGACTTCTGCTTCAAACCCAGGAGCCCTCCTGCAGACAGGCAAGAAAAACACTCCACCTCCGCTAAAGTGACCTTGTTTATTCTTCTTTCCCAAATGAACTGAGAGTTGAGTCTCTACTAAGCTAACCCCCCCCCCTTCTGTAGCCTGGAGGGAAGAGTGACTGAGATTGTTCACCGAGCGTTTTGGGACAGTCTTCAAGAGCAGCTGAACAGTGATCCTCCCAACTACAGCCACGCTGTCGCTCTGCTGCAGGAAGTCAAGACTGTAAGTGTGTGTAGCATAAAATCTGATGCATTAGTAACAGGGGAAGAGGGTCTACTGAGACCTCTGACCCCATTCATTCTCATATGCTTTAAGACAAGTGTATACAGTACAGACAAATGACACATTACCATGAACACATGGCTAACCTTACACAGGGGCAATGTCATGTCGGACTTCATTAGAGCTGTCTGCCAATCACAGGAACATACATTTAAAATAAAAATGAAGTTGGTAAGAATAAAATATAGAGGTGAAACGACTTCGGGTTGATCTGTTCATACAGCGTGAATGAACAACATGTACAAAGCTGGTTTTATTGTGCTTTCACAATACTAACTAAACACAATAAGACGCTAACTAATCATTCTTTTTATTATAGGAATATTAAAGGAATAGTTTGACATTTTGGGGAATTATTCACTTTCTCTGGAGAGTTAGAAAACAAGAAACCACTCAAATAATTACGAAGCTACAGTGTTATTATTAAATATGCAAATATGAATCTAGAGCCAGCAGCAGGTTAGCTTAGCTTAGCTTAGCATAACAACTGGAAACGGGGAAACACCTAGTCCGTGTCTTTCCAAAGGTAGCAAAATACACCTACCAGCACCTCTAAAGCTCCACAGTGAGCACATTATATCTTGTATGTTTAATCCATACAGAAACTAAAGTGTAAAAAAAATACGCAGTGTTGTTGTCACTTCCTGGAGATCTCCACTGGTTACCTGGCAACCTCGTGGCTCCGGTGGTATCAGTCTTCTAATGTAAATGTTGGCAAGAAAGCCAATGAGTGTCTTTTTCCCCAAAATGTCCTTTAATGTATTAAAGTGATAGAATGAACAGAAATATCAGTTTTAAGCTAAAAGAAATTATATTTTCAATGAATCCATTGTTTTTTAGTCCTGCTATTAATATGGATTATATCAGTGCACTGAACAGCTGTTTGTAGGTGTAGGGGGAAATAATGGACCATGTAATAATCCAGAGGACACTGAGGATAAACTGACATTTTAACGGCAGCCTTATGTTTCCCTTTAGATGCTTCGGTCCCTGCTGCTGCCAGGTCACGTCACACTGAGGTCTCAGCTGGACGAGGTGCTGGACATGGAGCTGATCCAGCAGGAGGTCGACCACGGAGCTCTGGATCTCCACAGACTGGCAGGATACATCATCGACACCATGGCATCTTTATGTGCACCTGTGCGTGACCCAGAGGTGGGTGCACTGAGGGAGCTCAGGGACCCTGTGGAGCTCCTGAGGTGAGGGGCAGGTTAACACCATCTTTACAGACAAAGTTCGTGTCTATATATATTGTCTTATATATTGTCTTTTCCGTCTCATCTCCCCCTTTTCTTCCTTTAAAGCACTTAATATGTTAATAAAGTTGCATCCAAAACTGATTCCCCTGCCCTTCCCTCAGGGAGATCTTCCGCGTCTTAGGCCTGATGAAAAGCGACATGGTTAACTTCACCCTGCAGAGCCTGAGGCCTCACCTCCTGCAGCAGGCCGCGCAGTACGAGAGGGCCAAATTCCAGCAGATTTTGGACAAGCAGCCAGGTGAGCGAGACGTGTTTAAATCTTTAACCTCACTGCTACAGCGCGAAGGTGACTTTGTGACTGTAAAAATGTACGACCATTGCATATTTCACTTTTCAATTACACCGATTTTGACCTTTGACGCTCGAATGCACCGTCCGGTCATTTTTCAGCTTCTCGTAGATTGGGGCGAGGAGCTGGACAGCCAATCAGTGAACTCTACTCTGCCTAAGTACAGCTGACTAATCAGAGATATTCCTTGGCAGAGTGACAGGACTCTCTGTGCTGACATAGTCATGTTAGCTGTGATACTAAATATACTTAATAGTCCTCCAAAATACACTTTGTTAGCACATTAAATCATGTGGCAAATAAGTAGGACAGTATTCTATATACCAGCAATGTTTTAGTTTTCATAGCAGTAGGTGTCACGTTTTTTCTGTGATGGTACAGACACTGATGGATGACGCTGTGACAGTGAATCAAATGTGCTGCAAACACAATCGAATTGATTTTAGTCCCTAAACACACACCTAAACCCACCGTTCACTACTTTCTGTGGAAGAAACCAAGAACATGTCATCCGTCACTGGAAACGCCTTGCGATTGAATCCTCTGGTAATTCAGTGGCATCACAGGACATCAACATCACGTGCAGCTGCTGAGGTTTTCATTTAAACACACGCCTTTTATATCGTTCTCTTCCAGCTTCTCTGGACAACACCACCGTCTGGCTTCAGGCCGCAGCGTCAGAAGAGGCGTCAGCCGCCAGAGCTCCGCCCGAGCCTGTCGGCCCTGTCAGCGCCACCGCCGTCCTCAACCGGGCCTACATACGTCTGCTACACTGGGAGCCGCAAGATCAGAAATACCCCGAGGTCAGCAGCAGCCTGCAAGATTACATCACACTATACTTTGCCTTTCCTGCCGAGTGATATTTTATTGATTATCAGGGAATATTTAGTCTCCCTACTCACCCCGCTGCATGTTAAATCTTGTGACGACACATTAAGAGCTCATGTAGCGTTGTACAACAGCGGTCCTCAGCCTTATTTCTCTGACGCACCCACACAGTCCTGTCAGATGAAGTCAAGTACCTCTTCATCAACAACAGCCATCATGTGGCGCTGACAGTAAACTTGTTTTAACTGGTGATTATTCTATTAATTATATAAATGTAGATACTGTAAGCCGACAGTAATGTTTTCTTCTTCTTTTCTTTTTATTACCACCACTTGAAGTGACTGAAGCTGAATTCAAATGACTGTACAAATGACTTTTAGCTAACAATTTCACTTCTGTATCCACTAGGCTACTTTTGGCTTTATTCATTCTTTTAGTCATTTCACCCATTTATTCATTACATTTAGGTATTTCATCTGTTTATTCACTACATTTAGCTAACTGGTTAGCATCTAAAGTTTATGACTTCTTCTTTTTCTTTTTTCAAGACGTAATTTAAATTATTTCCAATGAGTCCAGATACTCTACAATCTTTCCTCTTGGCAACTGAAAAAGCGCCCCCTCGGGTACCAGTAGCCCTGGTTAGGAATCACAGCTTATTGAAAGGCTCATATTTCTGCTGAAACTCCCCTGTGATGAACCGTATGACGCGCGACCCTGACCTGACCTCTCCACACAGACCGCGCTGATGGACCGAGGCCGCTTGGAGGCTCTGGGCCAGCGGCTCCAGATGCTGGTCCTGGAGGCGTCGGTGCTGCTCCTGACCAATGCTCAGTGCGGCGGCGGCGTTTTCTCCCTGCAGGGGTTTGTAGGTAAACTCAGGCAGTCCGTCGCTGCCCTGCTGGAGGGCAGTCACACCAGGTAAGAGGAGGATTTGGTGATGCATGTACAGGCTGTCACGGGGAACAGGTATTGTATGAGAAGGAAACCAATGGAGGCGACAGGAGGCAACTAGCTTGTCAGAACAGATCCAGCTAACCTCATTCTTTCTGTTTAAGAGAAGCCCCGTCATGATTAGTGTATAAATGTGGAGCAGCAGCTTGTGATATTAAAGGCCTGCTCACACTCCAAGCTGCAATACAATGTTGCACAGACTAATTCTCCCTTTAGCACACTTATTAAAATGTCATTTTATTTTATCCAAACCCTCTCTGGGACCTAAATGTTATTAAAAACCCTTATTTATTGACTTCCATGAGTCTCTTTGCTCAACACTCTTTATAAATGGAATTCATATTCATAGTCCTGTAAGTTAATCACACATCTAATGAAGCCTGCCGGTAATTTGTCTAATGCCGGTTTCCGGTGCTGCAGGGAGGCTGACCTGAAAGGTGCGCTGCTGGGGCTCGGGGAGACGGTGCTGCAGCAGGTGACCGAAGCTCTGAGCGCGCAGGGAGGAGCGGCGCTGCCTCGGGAGAGCCTGGATCTGCTGAAAGGACAGATCTCGGAGCTGTGGAAGCACAACAACCCCGTCCGCACACTCATAGGTCAGGCTGAGCACAAGAGGGCTGGAGAGATGATCAATGGAAGTACAAGTGGTGTAAAGACACACATTAGATTTAAGTTTCTAAAGATTTGTTGCTGTTTTTTATGTTTATACATAATATACATAGAAACAATACCTTCAAAGCTATTGGAAATACATTTTGATGAAGAAATTGGAAAATGTTTTAGTCTGTAAAAAGCTGCAGGAGACTGCACCATTTTCACTCGACAGGAAAAGTAAGCCCGGCAATCTGCCCATTATTTTCTTAGACGAATGATTAATCGTTGTGTGTGTGAAAAATGATCGTCACTAAATATATTTGCTATCAGACAAAGACTCGCTGCAAATCTAAAACCAGAAGATTATAACAAACGTGCAACGTTATTGCTGGATAGTGTTGGTTATAACAGCCAAAGAAAATCAGGTTGGAGGTTGTTTTCACTTAATTTAATTCACTTTTTAGGGCAATAAAAACCCTTCAAGGCTTATTCAAAATACATTTGGGTAAAGATACGGTCGTATATTTAAACCTGTAGACAGCTGACATGTTGGGGATGCAGCCATCAACAGGACAAACATGCATTATGTCATTTAGTTTGGGTTATCTTGTCCACATGCATGTTTTTAAACTCGGGCCGTGTGCTGCTGCAGAGAACTGACTTCTTTCCCTCCGCCCCCTCGTCCCTCTCTCGATCAAAAACAGGAGAAAGGGTACACGGTTTCCTCCAGGCCACGCTGCAGGGCGGCCCCGCCAACAGGAGCACAGAGCTGCCCGCTCCCCTCAGGCTGGTGGGTGCCGAGCTGGCCGAGCTGGGGACGGCCTTTGGGCGAGTCGTCCACTTCAACCGAACGGTCTTTGGTCCCTTCTACGCACCCATCCTCAGGAAACTGCTGTTCCCACCGGGAGAGGCCGAGACCGGGGAGGACTCCCGCTAGGCTGGGGGCGACCCAGACAACCTCCGGTGACTTTAACATAAGCTGCCATTCGGCACTGAACGTGTAAATACAGTGAATGAGAATGTTCAAGGGAAAGACATTTACAGTCTGCAGACAAGAAAAAGTTGTACATTATTATAATTTTAAACGTTACCAAACAAGTCTAAATCAAAGCATGAGGCAGGTGTGAATTAGTGTTAACCACACACCTGAGTGCACAACAGGAAAACCTACTAGATTGTGTGAAACATAGGTCATTGTTTTCACTGGTACAAGGATAACACACAGTTCGTAGTGTTTTAATGATAAAACTAAGACAATTGTGAGCCTGAAATGTTATCGAAAACATCAGTTGCACCCTCAGGAAAAACAAAGTACCAAAGATTATGCTAATAGTCAGTTTGTAAATAATAGTTCAGTTTTAAAATGTATCGTATGTATGTTAACTTACCAAAGAGTGTGCACTTTTTCACAATTCAGTTTTTTTTTTATTTGCACCTTTGATTATAAACTAAAAATATACTCAGTGTTTCCCCTACAGTTGTTGGTAGTGGGGGGCAGACGTTTTCTTTTGTGAATGAATACCAAATGTATTAACTGTAATTTTATAGTTTGCTGGTTTATAACAAAACTACTACGTTTCGAGTGACCGTGGCATTACATGAGAAACTAAGAGTTTGTAACGTGATTTCATGTAATGTTCCCAGAGGTCCAGGAAGCCATTGGTTTCAATTCAATTCAATTCAATTCAATTTTATTTATATAGCGCCATATCATAACAAAGTTATCTCAGGGCACTCAATCACATGGAGCCGGTCGAGACCAACTTCCACACACACAAAGA
>JAVQJL010088275.1:0-23061 GCA_036024295.1 Nannoperca obscura | reverse complement strand
ATATATATATACACACACACAATGAGAAGAAGCAACCTTTTAGGATTAGTTAATTTTCATAATATTGAATAGATGTGAACAAAGAAAATTGGGCCAAAACAATGTAGTTTAGTAACTTGGTTAGTAATTTGTTTTATGTTAACTATGATTATTTTTAATTGGGAAAATGCAGCTAGAGTAATCCCAGTGTATATGTATAATGAGTTAGAGGCACTATATCATCAGTATGTGATCTGTAATGTTGACTACTAACACATATTTAGACTGTTGGTCACTCCTGTAACCTTAAACCTGTAACCTCTCAAAAGAGCAAATCAGAGCTCTTCTTTTTCTATGATTTTATTACATGTCAAGCAAAAGATTCCCTTACAGGGAATTGTTACATGAGTTTGTGTTGAAACAAGAGCTGTTGTGGCCCTGTGCAGAGTTGCTGAAAGATTCCCAGTTGCTAATTCCCAGATGCTCTCCATCTCCCCTCTGTGTTCCCGACCCTCCCTTCACCACAGGTCATGATATTACCACTTCTCTGGAGCCAGTCAACATCGACACCAGTATCCTGGAAGAGTACATCAGCAAGGAGGACGATAGCACTGACATGTCAGTAGGGACTCCAAACCAACCCAGCAACGTCAAAACAACATGCGCCAACCAAATCAGATCATGTAGTTACAAAGGAATTTGCTTTTTCTGATAAGGCTAATCACCTTTTTTTTCTTCCACTTTTTCTTTCTCACAGCTGTTTTTCAGAGGTCCACAGCGCTCCAGGACCAAATTACTCATCTCCCCAGGCAGGAGTGTCCTCTGCTGGGGGGTTGGTGTGTGGTGTGAGCCCCCCTATTCCACTGCGCCAAGGAGCTCCTCTACCTGGGCCCCCTAACTGTCAGAACACCTACCCCCCAGGTCCATCCCTGAGCCTCAGACACAACTACCCCTGCCTGGGACAGCAGCAGCAGCAGCAGCAGCAGCAGCAGCAGCAGCAGCAGCAGCAGCAGCAGCAACACCAACAGCAGCAGCAACACCAACAGCAACAGCAACAGCAGGGTCACGTCAAGCCTGAGCAAAGGGGCCACTACGCCCCAGGGTGAGCAAAATACCAAGGGAGGTAGATGGATAGTGGTACACGAAGGAGAAAATACAGCATGAGTTGATACTTAGAAATGTTCACGAAATGTTTAAGATGCTCCTGCAACTCACATTTTATACATGAAGTCAGGCAGAAGTTGCAGCAGATGACGTGGTATTTGTTTTTTTAAAAGCATGCAATGAAACCAGACACACACCCTACTACAGGTCCATTATGCAATCAATTCTTGATTAAGCTTCATTTGTACAAATAAAACACTAGCTGGAAAAGAGGGAGAGGGAGACTGATAACAGACAGAGAGAGAGAGAGAGTCAAATTACATCCTGCAAAAAAATCCTGACGCACACAATCTTGTGTAAAGAACATCTACACTCACTCTGATCCCTTAAATATAATGGCATGAAAATAAGACGAATATATGACAGGGGGATTGCCAACTACAAGCATGGTATTTCTTTAAGGATTTCTATCATATGATATTCAAATATTCCTTTTTTTTTGTTAACATTACATCTACTGCCTTCTGTTGTTTTAAGGACACTACCTGAGTCCCCCCCAGACTCCAGCTCAGAGCCGTACTCTCCTCAACAGGTGAATGGTAAGTAACACGTCTTTTTACTTTCCCTTCATGAATGTGTGTGAGAGTGAGAGACCACACACAAAATAGACCATATAACAAAAAGAAATGGTGCTTCAATCTGTAGACTGCACACAGACACAAGTGTCCGAGGAAGCCACTAAAGTATTCAAGGTGTGCCGTGGTCACAGCCACCCCTCTGCTTAGGTCAATATCTGTTACTCATCACTTTTGAACATAGTATAAAGACAAAAAACGTCAACTTCATGTGCAAACCAATCAATATACTGAATTCAGTGTGTATCTATCATTTATTAATCAACAGTTAAACAATTTGTCTTGAAAAGGGTTTTTATCAACTAAATGTAATAATCTGAACACAGCTTTATAAACTTTCATTTCAAGTGTTTGTAAGCAGCATATGTTTGGCTTGTTTCAACATACAAGTTGAACAACGGTACTCAAAGTCATTATGTGCTTCTTGCCTCTCACACACCTGTGTTGGTCTTGTCCATTAGTAACAAGGTGTGGAATAGCGTTATCTGATTGGCATCCCTCCAGAGCTCTAGTGTGAAACAATGGAAAGCACCTTTAGCCAAGGTTGGAGGTAGAATAAACTGAAGTCTGAAATGTGGAGAAAAAGCTGAATTCTGTGTGTGATCAAATGTATCTGTAAGAAAAAACTGCATGTGTAATAGTGCAACTATTATGCTCCATCTTCACTGTGTCTTTTAGATCCTCACATGATCAGGACCATGACACCAGAGAACATGTGTCACATGACTCCAACACCACCACTCCCACCACATGGGCACTATCCCAGCATGCATCGGGACATGTACCTGAAGCCTGAGCCCATGATATCAGAGTATCCAATTGCGCTAGCCACAGGCGGAAGTGGAGACATGCAGCAGACACAGATGCTCCATCAGTTACTGCAGCATCCTCAGGGGCAGGAGTGAGTTTTGAAGATTTACAGGAGAGAGGGAGGGTTGTGCTGTCCAGCTTGTATGGAACAGCAGGAATGATGGGAATGAGTAGTAATGTGTTTCCATTTCCTCAAACAGCAGCATTCCTGTTCACCAGGCCAAGAAGAGGAAGCACTCTGACTCTCCCAACGGCACCCTCAATACCCAAATCCTCACAGGTATCATCAAACAAGAACCAGGTAGGCAGGCATCTTTCTTCTCTTTCTCGCCTCCTCTACCTCACGCTCACCTGGGCCCCGTTCTTTGTACATGGATAACAGGATTATCCAGATCAGAATGTTGACGATTTGAAACAAATCTGGATTTTTTGGGTTCTTCGAAGCTGGTTTAAAATTCACTTGGAACCGTTGTTAGAGCAACAAATCCTTAAGCCCAAATCTGCAAAAGTGCAGGGTTACCGACAGTTAGCTGGATCATGACCAAGACCTTTTAGGCTGAACCCCATCCGTCAACTATTTTTCAAATACAAGTGGTTCGCTTTCTTAGATTTACAATGAAAGAGTGTTGTTATAATATGATTTTAGATGAGAGCATGCAGGTTATTGCAAAATCACCATAATCTGTTGGTATAATTGTCACAATTAAATTGGCATAATGAAGAATTACATCTACATGATAGAATAATAACAAAAAACAAACTAAAAGTTTGTACATTTAAAAAAGAACCAAACCAACTTAGTTTTATGAATTGTGTGCAAAAATAATAACTAAAAAGATTCTGACTGTTAAAAGAGCAAAGGCGCCAGATATGGCATTGAATTTGTCATTTGAACAATAAAACATATTAAATGATTAACAACATAATTCACTTTGCTGAAAAGGGTTTCTGCCTTCAACGAGATGTTAGTAAGGTTTTGTTTCCATAGCAGGCTTATGATTTTAACTTAAACGTCTCATGCATGTGTATTGGGAACATCAACCAATCATGCGCCCAACATCAATCTAGGGTAGTCTAACCATTTAAAAAATGACACCAGTAACAATCCAGGAACACAGAAAAAACACTTATGTCAATGAATCAATTACCCCAGTCTACCTCATGTAACTGCAATCACATGATCAGCACTCAGTCAATCACATTAACACTGATGATGGTTTCAACTCTCTACTAATTTTGCCTTCATTTCAAAATAAGAGTGCATTGTTATTCAGGACAACTTCATCCAGTATCAACAAATCAATCCTTGAACTGCTTTCAAAGAACCAAATTAGCTGGATGAGAATAAACAGGATTTATTTAGCCTGATAACAGCATGTTAGCCTGAATGAGTTGAGCCACATTTGAAGAACAGGGCCCTGCTCTTACCTACCCTTTAACTCTCACACAGATAAAGACTTGTACAGAACAGTTGCGGACATTCTAAACATTCTTCTGTCTTGCTTTAATTGTTATTTCAATCTGTCTGTCGCAGGTTTAATGCAGGATGCAGACAATGCCTACCTGGACCCAAACTATCAGTGCATTAAGTGGCAACCTCACCAGCAGAACAAATGGACACCACTATATGACGCAAACTGCAAAGAGCTGTGGGTGGAATTTATTTTGGCACATCAGAGCATCTTGAGGTCTTTATTTGCAGAAAAAAAGAACTGAACGCACTCTGCAGAGAGTCAAAAATGAAAGAAGTTATAATTGGTTAAATAAATAATTCAACTAAGTATACAGCGGGAGTGGCAAAGGAATAGCAGTGTTGTAGATGTCTACAAATTCCTCAGAGGTGAGCTGTGCGGGGGAGAGAATGAGTGCAGGGTTTCTGTTTAGAAAGACAACGTGAGGAGGGGGTAAAGGGAAAAATTAGTGTACACCTACTTGTGCTTTTGCAATGCCAAAATAAAAAGAAGTTTAGATAGGGAGGAAGGTTAAAATGACCTCACAAGACCTTTCAGATATGTTATCAAAACCACATGGTTGCCCATCACAACTTTCAGCACACTACACATATGTAAAGGAGCTGTTTTTTTTAAATTTGTTTTAAATTAGATTTTTAGAATTAGATAGTCTTTCAGAAGACCTCAGTCCTTAGTGTTTTAAAGAAATGGCTCCAAAACCGACCAGGGGCCTCCAGGTGCCTATGCAGCGGTCCCTACCAATGACTAGACGTTAATCTTCATTAAGATTTGCATCACAATAATAGAATAATAGATGTGTCGGGTTTACCCTCTCCGCATTAGCACCCCACATATAGAACATTGGATATGCTCCATCCACATGTGTGTCTCTCTAAGGGCTTGAACCTAAAAACATGTGAAAGCCCCCCTGTAATAGAGTCAAGAGTCCCCCCTGGTGATAAAAATGGCAAAACTCTACAGACGCTTTTTCCACTTTTCTTACAACAAATGCGAGGCTTCTATTCACATTATTCATGTGCTACAATCTCTTTCTCTACCTTTAGTCCGATGCCGACCTACCGTGTTGATGCTGACAAGGGTTTCAACTTCTCCTTGGCTGATGATGCTTTCGTTTGCCAGAAAAAGAACCATTTTCAGGTCACAGTATACGTAGGCATGCTGGGAGACCCAAAGTACATCAAGACAAGTGACGGCCTGCAGCCCATCGACTGCTTCTATCTCAAACTCAACGGTGTAAAGGTGAGTGAAGGCAAAATAGATTCTAGATCATTGACTGAAAGATAATCGTTACAATGTATTTAGAGTATATTTGATTTCTCTCCTCGTTGCTAGGTGGAGGCCATGAATCAGTCTATCAGTGTGGAGCAGTCACAGTCTGACCGTAGCAAGAGACCCTTTAAGCCAGTGCTGTGAGTCTGAACACTTTACAGGAAAGGTTCACAATGAGGTGCCCGTATGTATATTAAAGCAGGTTTTGTTCGCTGCAATGATTCCTTTGGTTCATACTGGCCATTAAAAGATTTTACATTGAAAGCACATTAGGAAGGGATATTTTAATGGACAGCATGAACAAGAGGAATGATAAAAACTAGAAACAGCAAATAAAAACTGTTCATATGGGGACCTAACATGAAAAAACTTGAGACTATGTGAGCGCATTCTTTAATTGAAGCAAAAACTGTGTTCAGTTGTTGAAGGAGTTATTTTTTTTTTTTTTACATAATGTATTTGTAATATTGTTTCTCCCAGGGTCACCCTGCCCTCAGAGCAGGTCACAAAGGTCACAGTGGGGCGGCTCCACTTCAGCGAGACCACAGCAAATAACATGAGGAAGAAGGGCAAACCAAACCCTGACCAGAGGTGAAAGACGTGCAATCACATGTAAACATATGATTCACTATGATCCAATCAAAGCTCCAGTAGTCACATCTGCTCCTGATGTTTCTGTTCTCGCAGGTATTTCATGCTGGTGGTAGCGCTTCATGCTCAGTCCCACAGTCAGAGCTACACTGTGGCTGCTCAAGTGTCTGAGAGGATCATCGTCAGGGTAACGTCTGGCCATGTCTGTCTGCCTCCTACAACAATCATATCCCTTGTGAATGTGACACCTTTCTCTTGGTCTACTGTACATACCTGAATCAAAATCACTGTGTAGATCTCAACATCTTCTCCATTGTCTGTCTTTTAATTTATCTGCCTGATTGTGATCCCCATCACACGTTGTGCACTCCACACAGTTAAGGAGAGTTCAAATGATGAAACAAAGCATATCGTCGCTGCACTGTTAAAACTATGTAGTTTCAAAACATTAATTTTTCATGAGCTAAGACAAACGACTTTGTTGTCAGCTTTGTGGCAATGCATTTCAGATAATATAATTGTTTTTTAAATATGTTATTTAACTTAAGAATTAAGAGATTTGTCTTAACCCATAAAAGATCTTTTGACCCTACATTTGATCTAAAACATTTAAAAATCCCCAAGTTTTGGACATCCATACATGGTTTCCACTGGACAGTGATGGTATTGTACTTACTCCAGATGTGTGGATCATGGAATTACAATGTATAGTTAAGGACATGAGCTTAACAAGTACTAGAGCTATTGGAGAGCCACCCAATCCTTTATTTGTTTTTAGCCTATATGCTAGACCAGATTTTAATAAATAATTTTGTTTATTCAACAAATTTAAACCATGACTAAGCTATAAGGTCTAATGTAAAGTCAATCGTCTACATTTTTGGCTTGTGTTAAAGAAATAGTTCTACATTTTGGCAAATATGTCTACTTGTGTTCTTAATTTGTATATGCACGTTAAATATGAGCCCAGAACCAGCAACTGGTTAGCTAAGCTTAGCATAACGAGTGAAAATGGGAAAACAGCTAGCCTGTCTAACAACGTGCTGTACATCATCAAACGCTGCCTACCAGCACCTCTAAAGCTCACAACAAATACTGAAGTGTAACACAAGTTGTGGTTGTTTTATGGGGGGTTATGTGTCCAAACATTTTGTGACTCGGAGCAGTGCAAAAGAGTGGTATCTATCTTCTAATCTAACTCTCGGCAAGAAGGCACATAAGCATATTTTACAAAACGTTGAACTATACCTTTAAAAAGGTATTGCAGTTCTTTTTTTTCTTTTTTAGCATATGTTTTAGAAATATCTGAACGACTGTTTGTCTGTGCACCGTCTACCGTCTCTCTGTTACAGGCATCCAACCCAGGCCAGTTTGAAAGTGACAACGAGGTGCTGTGGCAGCGTGGCCAACTGTCAGACTCAGTCTACCACCATGGGAGAGTTGGCATCAACACCGACCGGCCGGACGAGGCCCTTGTTGTCCATGGCAACCTGAAGGTCATGGGCTCCCTGGTACACCCATCTGACATCAGAGCCAAAGAAAATGTCCAGGAGGTCAGGATGACACTGTTTATCAATATGAGTGTGTGTTTGTGCGTGTGTGTGTGTGTTTCCAAACTGTCAGTTAGTGTCATCGTGTGTCACATGCTTGTCATCATGAATCATGTCATTCAAATCAGCACAGTTGACTCTGCAGTTTAACTCTGAGTTTTGTCTTTTCATTGTACTTGATCCAAGTGTTTTCATCTGCAACCTGAACATCGTGTTTTTATACCATCTGCATGGACGTCACTGTCATTCTGTCTGTGTGTAGGTCGACACCACTGACAATTTGAAAAGGATTTCCCAGATGAGGCTGGTCCATTATCAATACAAGCCAGAGTTTGCTGCCACTGTGGGCATAGAGAACACTGCAGAGACTGGTAACGACTTCATAAATAACTTCAAATGTTTGCACCCACCATCTCATTTCTTTGTACACTATATACCATGTTGTCATCTTAATGTCTTAAAATGTGATCTGTCTGTGCATTGCTATGCAAGTGTGTCCTGTATCTTTTCATGTGGTGATGCTTTTGCTGCTCTCTTTCACTTCAGCACTTGTTGTATCCTTCTGCAGGAGTGATCGCTCAAGAAGTTCAGCAAATCTTGCCTGAAGCAGTGAAAGAGGGGGGCGATGTGGTGTTCGCCAATGGAGAAACAATTCCCAACCTGTTAGTCGTCAACAAGGTAGTGAACACACATAAACATACAGCGCGCCTACACGTTGCTTTCATACATACTAGAAACTCTCGATCTAATTTCAAAGGACCGTATCTTCATGGAGAACGTGGGAGCGGTGAAGGAGCTGTGTAAGCTGACAGACAACCTGGAGACTCGTATAGACGAACTGGAGCGCTGGAGTCGAAAACTGGCAAAGCTGCGTCGTCTTGACAGCATGAAGAGCACCGTGAGTGGAAGCACTGTCAGGTGAGAACAATTAGGAGAAATCGCCTCAAAGGTATGCTTCAGAGTCTGTGTTACTGTTATCGGAGAATTGTGTATGAGTGGAAAATAATTAATACATCATTTTCTCTTTTTCTTGTCCATGTAGCCAATCAGGGAGTTATTTTAGCAGAACAGGTAGCGGCCCACTCAAGAAGAAGCCAGTCAGACCTGGGAGCAAGGTCTGTGGTTATAATGTTGTATTCTAAATGGTTTTTAATACATCTTTGTTATAAGTCAACAGCTGGATTTACTACTTTAATTTAATCTTATATATTAATCTTTTGTTTATTGTAGAATTTGCTCCCAGATCAAGGCTGCATCAGCCAGAAGTTCATGCAGGGAACTATCCTGGCACTGGTCATTGTCATGGCCTTCAGGTTAGACTGAGCAAAACGTATTTGGGGAGGGAGTGGTGGGTAAACAAATAATCTGCTTTATCTGTGACCAGTAGTGACATGACGATAATGTCTTGGATCTGTTTTTTCCCCCCTACAGCGTAATTTCTATGTCCGTCCTTTATGTGTTGACTCTTCACCATAGAGGAGGTGTCACAGAGAAAGATGGGTATGTGCTTTAGAGGGAGACAGATATTTAAGCTTTATAGTGAAATAAATCAATTTTCCACTTCTCCATTATTGTATTTCTATATAATCTGTTCCTGCTTCCTGTAGCTATGTTCCTTCCTGTGTTCTCTACATCTCTTGGATGCCCATCTTCACTGCCACTGTAACTTTCTGTCCTCCTGTCTGCCCATGGTACGCCTTCATCACCTGCCTTTCTTGAAACTTCATTTTCAGATTGACTCTTTCAGTCTTATCTTTGATTGCTTAGTTGGGTGTTTCTTTTGTCCTGTCTGAAAGGAGATTATGAGTCACATATCTAAAACACCCTAAATTGCATTGATGCTCTTGACCTCCTGTACTGCAATCTGATTGGTGCAGGTCCAGAGCTGCACTGGGATCCTCACGTAAGAGCTCAGAGACTCCACTGCCCACCACTCCTGCACCAGGTGAGTGGAGATCCCAACAAGTTTTCACAAGTTCGCTCAGGACATAGTGAATATATCTTTCATTTACTTAAATCTGATCCTTTTTTCCTCTCACAAATCCTGCAGCCTGTTGCTCAACTACAGCCATAAACAACCAATCAGCTACAGGTTTGACATTGAGTAACAACCAGTCCTCACCAGGTAAGTAAGAAAATATTAGACATTTTCCTGAAATATCTATTTGTCTTCATTGCATGTTAATTATCTTCCTTCTCTAGATTTAGACAGCCTGGTTCCCACACCAGGCACTATTAATAAGAAGGCCAAGTCCAGACTCTTGGACAAGGATGGCCGCACTAGAAACCGTCTGAGTCACACCTCAGCACCATTGTACTTTGCCAAGTCCAAAAAGCCAGCACCTACAGACCTGGACGGAGCGGGAGCTACCAACCGTCTGCCCGGGGGTCAGCAGCCAGTGTCACGCAGACAACGCAGCCTGCACAGAAAGGGTAAATCCACAAACGCAGCCCAGACACGGCCCTTCTTTCACACACACATAATATGAAGTATGCAAACACAGTAAAGCCGTGTGTTTGACAACAACAAACATAGCTTATCTACATACTGTACAATGGAATTCTATGGGTATAGTGCTCATAGTCAAACTTTTCTAACATTTGCAGGACTAAGATCAGCTCCCTCTCTGACTAGTCTACATATCGTGGAGACAAACCAAGAGATCTCAGCACAACGTTGCGCAACACCCGAGAGCTGCAGGTATACATTTAAAAGTTGCACTAATCTTGAGTTTACGTTGTACAGTTGGGTGACAAATTAAAGGAAAAAGCAACATAAAGTGCCACAGTAAGGTGATGATGAAGATCCACTACAAGCAGCCAGAGCATCTTCACTGCTCCTTGGCATAGATTCTCCAAGCCTCTGGACTCTACTGGAGGAGGGATGTAAAACATTTTTCCAACTTCCCTATTCGGTGTTTGATGATGGTGGAGATCGCTGTAGTACTCATCGGTCCAAAGTACCCCAAATGTGTTCAGTCGAGTCGAGTTCTGGTGACTGTGAAGGCCATAGCATATGATTCACATCATTTTCAAAGTCTTCAAACTGGGTTTTTTTTATTCGTCACTTGTTTATATGTTTGCCTCTTAGATAATTACAGTTTGAATTCAGGTCTTGATGCTGATCCAGTTTGTTTCTATGCTGACTCTAGCTACACAGTATCACTCCATGGAAAGATAAATTCCTCCAGCTCACAAATCACTTTGCACATGACGTGAGTATACAAACATCACACTACTACATAACTGCAAATGATAACGCTTTATTTTACAGGTCCATAAATCCCGAATCATTTCCAAGGAGGTTTCCTGTAAAGAAATATGTAATTTGACACTAATTATACATAAAATAGAGACAGGTTTTAATTTGTACATTTAACTGGTAAGGTAGCTTAACCAAGGGTGTTGAAGTCAGTGCACAGGTCAGTGAATATAAGCGTTTTTTTCACAGGCAAGCATGCAATTCAACAATTATTTTTTAAGAAAGAACTTGCAAATAATAACATGATTGATGAATAAATCATCATCCATTTAAATGGAGCAGTTGCTTCAAGGGAATTCCAATATATATATATATATATATATATATATATATATATATTGGAATCAATGACAGCTTTTAAATGCTGCTATTATAAACAAATATTATCTATATTTCCCTATGATGAGTTTCTAATTACATAGTTTTTTCCAGTTAACTTTCAAGAAATTTTTAGAAAATTGTTGGGGAATAATAGATCCATAAAACAAAGCATTACCCATTAAACAAAAAAAAAAACCTGTCAACTGTATCTATGCATGAGACTTAATAGGCTGAAGAGACATAAGACATATTGAATCCACTGCAGGTCCATGAACAGCGTGTGGGTACGAAAGTGTGGCGCCACCAAGGGACGTTTATGCCCCAACCACACTGAGACAGAGCTCTTTGGTGGACAGAGTTCATCAACAAAGGTACAAAATGATACTTCATCAAAATATATTTCCTGCTTTTGTCATTTTGTACCACTGTATGTATCATCTTTTTTATACTTCTTTATATCCAAGGGGACTCATCACCTGTGGTCAGTGCCTGTGCTGTCGTTCCAGGACATCGCCTATCACTTCCGTGTCTCCCTGTCTGTGAGTAAACTGGACGCTTTTAGACGGTGTAGACGCTGCGTGGTTCCTCTGTTTATTGTCTTTACTGTTAATTGTCTACTTTGAGTTGAGTCAGTGACTGCTTAATGATTTGTATCTCCACATGCTTTTCATTGACAGAGTGAAGCGAGTTGTGCCACTGAAGGAGAAACCTCATCACACTCTGACTACCATTTTCTCATTCGAAGCAGCTGCGTGTGAAAAGGAAGACGACCTTTACAATACACCACCTTTATTTCCCCTTTGTGGTTACATTTGTTTGCTGTTGTAATGGTATAGGGTTTAGTCTCATTATTGTACATTCTTTTTAAAGATATTCATACAGAACAAACTGTATACCACTGTCCCCACTGTAACTCCCTCTATATGTTTATGCATTAAGACATCTCTTTTTGCTGTGATCACTGGAGTTTGAAACACTGTTTAAGTGTTACGGTCATTGAAAATGTTTTAGATCTCTGTAATTGATAACTGTGTTATGTCATCGTTAACTGCTATTGAGTAAGTCATATCCAGGAGTTTATAGCTCACTTAATTACTGATCACTGTCTTCCACACTTAATATAAGCCATAATTACTTTTTAGCAGAATTCAAGTTTCCTTAATGAAGCCCAGGCTAAGGTACTGTAGATGACACTATGCACATTTTTGTTCATTTTTTTAATATGATGAGTCTGTATGTACACTGAAACCAGTGTCAACTGAAAACAAAAACACGTTTCAGTAGTTGTATACACTGAGGAGGAGATGATTGGCTCCTGCTGAAGGCCTCAGTGAATGGTTGCAACTCACACTGTAAATATACCTCAGTAGTATACACTGGCAACTCCTAGGTCTCGACAGTGGAGCATTGTGTTTGAGGCTGCTGCAGTTGACTAGACTGTCTGCTGTCTCCACAAGCAGCATCTGACTAAACACTGTACACAGCCGGAAATGCTCCACAGTATTCCTATCTCAATTGTGACACTGAACGAAAAATCAAATTGTTACATAAAAAGCGTGTGCATAGAATTACACAGAAATCCTTGTTTGTTAAATGAAGGCATACATTTGACCGAGACCACACTGAGAGATTCTCACTTCAGCAGATTCACTGGATGACATGCGATAAGACTGGATCAATAAACAAATCACTGGAAATGAACATGTAGAAACACTGATAGCTCTTGGCATCTGATAGCGGAAAGTCCAACACTGACAATATTTCGAGAAACACTGGAAAAGCATACACTGTATTTTGCAAACTGGACAGAATGATGGTAAGGTAATAAATGGCATATATCATTTCAGGTGCATGCCCAATCATTTCTCTAAAATGATACATCTCAGCTCAAAGGTAACTCAAATTCTGCTTCAGCTTTGGAAATTCCATTTTAATGGCTCGATCATGAAGCTGAGAAGGAGCATTTTTTTACGCACACTCTGGAGATTAAAATTACCATTATACACTGGACGTGTATTTCTCTGGATGTTTTTAATATTTTTCCTGTGCCTATACAATTAAGAATATGCAATGATAACACTTTTAATACAACTGAATTGTGTAATGTTTTCTATTATCCTTTTTTGCTTTAAAGGCATTCTCAACTACTTTCACCACTATGCTTTTTTGCTTTTGTTAAAAATGTGTTTTTAAATCCATATTCCTTATGTGTCTGTGTTCAAACGGAAAAGAAACCCAATAGTGTGTCTCAAAATCAATATTAGATAGGAACAACAGCCATCAGACAAACGTTTATGGAATTTATCATAATATGTAGACGCTGTACAATGCTTTCAGTATAATTATTATGACTTCAGTGGGTATAGTGTACTATTATAGCTTATTTATAATGCACCAGCTAGCATAATGAATCCACTGTAGCACTTTTTGCACTGTATATTTGAACTGCTTTTCATCTATAGCAACAGACTGTTTTCCCATACTCTGGTAGAACTGCATTACATGTAACTGTATAGCTTCATTTTGTTACTACCAGTGCTCCTTTGTATCTGATGTGTTTTATCATATTGTTTTTATAGTTGATATTTGTTTTTGGTTGTTTTATTATCAATAATATATTAACTTTTAGCTAACGGAGCCCAGAAATGATTGATAAGCGTGTAAACACACACACACACACACACACACACACACACACACACACACACACACACACACACATTTCTAATTGTAGCACTATTTGTTAAGAGAAAATGCCATAACACAAAAACTCGTCAAATACTTTAATATCACTACTTTATCTTTTTAGCACATTGTATCATTACATTTTCAAAGTGTTTTGTCAAAAATATGCTGTAATACTATGAATGCATGTAGTAAATAAATTTGTAATTGAATTTTCTGTTGTGTTTAATTGTCCCAACTGCTTTAAAGATGAAAAGAAATGTTTCATACTGTCCATTAGATGGCAGCCGAAGAGTTATTAACAGTCGGAATTAAGAACAAACTGTACGCCCTGAATTTGGTGTCTAAGGCAGGAACGCTGGAAGTAGGGGTGTTGAGGGTGGTGCAGCACCCCTACTGGCATGGAGCTGGGACTGCAGGGTCACTGTGTGTGTGTGTGTGTGTGTGTGTGTGTGTGTGTGTGTGTGTGTGTGTGTGTGTGAGAGAGAGAGATAGAGAGATTTTGGAGCATGAACTCACGAAAGTCTGTTTGTAGAGAGACTCGTTAATGTTTTCGGTTGCTGTGTGTGTGTGTGTGTGTGTGTGTGTGTGTGTGTGTGTGTGTGTGTGTTTATACAGTTCAAGTGCCTTGTTCCATTGCCACCCGCAATAAATCATCTTGTTTGAGAATAAACCTGCATTGCGTGTGTGAACTGTTGATAGCTGACATGAATATGCTGCTTTAACATACATTATGTTGGTTTGCTGTGTGTTGTAGCGTAAAATGCTCTAAAACTGCTGTTGGCCAGTTCAATTTATACAAAAAACATTGTGTACACAACAACGTTGTGCAGCATTTATTACGTCATTAAATAGACTTTCTTTTAGCATCCCCAACTCTGAATAACTTCCAGTGTCCTTGGTCTAAGGCAAAGGATTGCTCACCACTGCCAAACAACAGGGATTAATAAGTATTTGACTTTGATAAGGCAATGTAAAAACCCAGACGTAATAACGTAGTGTGCGGAATATGGGTTATAAAACACCCAATCCTGGAGAAAGAGACGAGATTTGTACGCAGCCGGAGGAAGAGAAGCCTGAGAGGCGAAGCTGAGGGTACAAAATGTCCGTTGGGTCAACGTCAACTGTACGTCACGAAAAACCAGGAAGAGATAGTCAGTACGTGGCCTTTTCATCTTGGACCATAGAAACAGCAGCTCCGCTTCATTACAAAATGGTAGAATTACTCTTTTTTAACTTTTGTATACGACTCTAACATACAATGATATTCTGTTTATCAGTACACATTGTTTTTTGCAATTTCATCAGCACAACAATGAGCGTCCTTTTGGAAACTATGCTTTGTGTAGCTGGAAATGTCTAGCAGACTAGCAGAGGGACGTTAGCTTCTCGTGTCAAATTCACTGATTTAGCCGCTCTGTTAAAACAAAATCTTGCGGGTTCTTGTTATTTTGCAACGCTAACCAAACGGTATACTCTTACTATTATCGTAGGAGGTTAAACTAGAGGCTGGCGGTCGTGGAGGTGATGTTATTATAGCATGTCTAACTTGCGTGTATCTCCACTCTTTGCTGTGGCTGCAGGAACTCGAGGCTATGACCAGATACACCAGCCCGGTGAACCCGGCTGTGTTCCCCCACCTCACGGTCGTCCTGCTGGCCATCGGCATGTTCTTCACTGCGTGGTTCTTCGTGTATCCTTTCACTGCTTGTTCTACACACACAACACTGTGTTTGGGGTTGATAAGGCTTCATGCCAGAGACCGTTAGGATACTGCAGAACAGCAACCTGCAGTAAGACCGTACAAGATCTGTGCCTCTACATGTCTGTAGTTTGTAGTTAGCTTTACAATGACATGGTGACATTACTAAAGATAAGTATGATAGGGCAAGAAACACAAGCTGCCAGATGCTCACAGATTTTAAACAAACTCCCCAGTTATTCATACTTACTTAGAACTAAAGAAAATCAAGTTGAACAATTAAAATTATTACCCAAATTGTCTGCTGTAAACATCCAAACATGACACATTACAGAATTACTTCCTGGTTCAACTTTGATCTAGAGAACTTCTCAGAGAGAAGAGTTTCCACACAGTTTTCCTGTTAAGTAAAGGATTGTTACAGATATTTCCTGTAATATATTCGGACCATTAAATGCACAATCTTCAATCAAAATGTAAACAAAAGAAAAAATAAAATCCACAATTGGAACTAAGACAAAGATGAAGTCATAAGTCTATAATATTTTCAGATGCGGTAAAAGGTTTGTTTACTCTGGTTATGTAATTAAAACTGGTGTTAAACAGGCCCAATTCTTAATTACTCAGTTGTTGAACGCAATGCAGATTTTTCAGCCTTTTCTAACAGCAATTTTATGTAAATGTTTTGTAATCATTAAGGAATACAGGATGACGTACACAGTATACTATAATACACTATCACTGTGGACAATTGTATAATAAGCTGCACAGCAGAGAGCGTTAGACTTGGCAAAGAGCACAGAACTTGGATGTAATTTCTTTTTATGAGCTTGCCCTTAATTCTTCATCAGCTATGAGGTGACGTCTACAAAATACACCAGGGACGTCTACAAAGAGCTGCTGATCTCCCTTGTGGCTTCACTTTTTATGGGCTTTGGTGTGCTGTTCTTACTACTCTGGGTTGGCATCTACGTATGAAGGTACATTTCAAATCTTAAAGTCAAATAGTTTAGATTTGTAATCACTGAAAGAGTTTTGTAGTTGTTTACTTTGTTCCCCCTCTCTTTCTCTGGTTTCCTGCAGTTTCGGGTGACTGACTTAAAATAATATGACACATTCCAGTGGAACCAAGGACATCACACACAACACGAACTGGATTCAATTGGACTACACTGACAATATTCTGGGATCATATGGACTCTGGTTTTCTTTTCACAAGTAAAGTGGATTTGTACAACTTTTGGTGTGTTTCTTTGTTGAGCCTGATATCTACAAAGATTCCAATAATACCTGGATTTCATAGATTCTATATTATATAAAATATGAATTAAATCAATTAATTTGATCAAGATGAGACCTAAAGCTCACTGCATCTTAACTTGTTGGCTGCTTGAGATTAGGTTATTTTGACACACTCAAGACTAATAATAGTGTGTTTCACTAGTGGCGCCTAAAACCTCAATCCCTGATTAATCTTTGTGTTTAAAAATAGAGCTGACTGTTTCACCTTGTCTCCAGGATAATACCGACTACTCCAGTGATGAAGGATTACACACAGATTAGAGAAGGATTATTTAATAAAAACAGCTGGAACACAATTCAAAGATCCCCACTCACTGGGTTCACATGAAAATTGGCTTATTTAAAGTTACATTAACAGCACTTACTAACCTTACATAAGGCAAAATAAAGCAACAGGGTTCCTCCATAATAGAACCTTTCCAACAACACTATTACTACATATTGCTCTACATGGTACATTAGCACAGATCAAAAACTTGCCATGGGAGGCAATATATCGTTCGGTCTGCAACTCAAATTGATTTACAAAGGCCACAGATTAACAGACGCAATCCTGATTAATACAATACTATACATGCCATGGTTGGCTTACCTTCCACTGTAAACCATTTAACTGGCTGCCCGCTTGGCTACAAAGAGCCAAGAGCCAAACAAACTGTGGCTGAGACTTCGCTTCATCCTCTTTACCTATTAGCGAGTTCCATCTGCGTTCAATATCAGCCAATTTCTTTGTTGGACTTGTTTAATAGTGTAATTTTTAAACTGACAAAACGCTGCTGCCCCTTCTTCACGGACGAGCTCTGGCGAAGGCGTCACGCAGCCACAGAGAGTCCTCATACAGCCTCGGGTCTCCCATATACTTTGCTGTGCGTTTGTAAAAGTAGTAATACAACACTGCCGCTGTTAACAGAAAGAAGTACAGGTGCTCAGTGACCACAGACACTCCAGCAAATAGATTAGTTGTGATGGAAAATGTAACGCTGAATTAATCCAGAGATTACCTGTTCTCTGGAAAACAAAGAGAGCTTGAAGACCATCTGTCCAAACAAAACGGTTTGACTGAAGCCATCTGAGATTCTAAAGAAAAGATAATAGTTATCAGGTATAGTTTGTAAATGTCAACATTGTGTAATGTTACACTGGTATAAGGTAGTAGACATGTCACCAATATTTCACTAAGATACATGTTAAACTGTGACAGTTTTGACTTAGTGATTGCACAGCGTTGACGTGCAGGTGTCTGTGTGACAAAGCGTACCAACGCCCAGCAGTGGAAGCAGATGCTGAGGGTCAGGTAAAGAGCGGAGAACATCAGCAGAACTCTGAATCTCTCCAGCAGCAGGGACACCAGGCCGACCTGGAACACGTAGGTGTTGAACATCATCAGCAGAATGATGATCAAGTTGAACAAGATGGCAATGTCCTGGATGCTGCAGACACAGATTGTACTGGTTTATTTGTTGCTTTAAATGACTTGTTCACGCAGCAGTAAAGTGTCAACAAATGATACTGTGCAGAACAGTTAGTTACAAAATGATGACACGAAGTGAAGAAAGATGCAATCAGACGAGTGTTTTGTAGTTTTACTTGAACAAACTGTTATTAAAAACAAAAGTAATCAACTGGAATCAAGTGACTGACTGATAAATCAACTGATTTCAGCATGTAGTTCACTAACTTACATGAAAAGCACTAGTTGGATGACAGGCGCTCCTCTCAGGAGTTCGCTGAAGGAGTTGACGAAGAGGTCATAGGCCAACAGTGTCAGCTGGATCAGCAGCACCAGCGAGTAGTTACCAGTCTGGAGCATCTTCAGGGGCAGTCACAGTCTATTCACCTCCGTGCCCCTAGCTGTTTTTCTTTACACTTGCAAAACACAGGTACTTGATGGTGACAAGTCTATTTACATTTAGGCATTTAGCAGACTATTTGGTCCAGATTCATCTCACCCCCTACATACTTCTGCACAAAAACACAGAGGTCACACGATCACGTCACAGGGTTTTCCCCCTAAATGTTCTATTGCTTTAGGTTTACTTTACTCCAGTGTGTGCCTCTGTTCAGAAACATGCTGGTTGTTGTCCTCAGTAGAAAGAGTATCTTGACGATGACTACAGTCCAAGATATTAGAATAGATGCTTGAGATCTTATCATATCCTGCATGTTGACATCTTTGGTGTGAAAAGTATTGTCTGCTGCATTTCCTGCAAGGACGAAGAATAAAGCCGTGAAACAACAGACATGTTGTATGTTATTAAAGAAAACGCAGAGTATTCATAGCCGTAACTCCTATATCACATCTTTGCCATGTAGCCATCTCCAGTGCGGATGAGTTTGGATGTACCTTGTTATCTGTGGCAGACAGCTAAACTAGCAGTAAACCCAACCATGTAAGGTCAACATGCTCAGGCTGTTACACAGGCGATCATGGAAAGGTCTAGTCCTGGATTACAGATTAATTTCACCTACGGCGCCACGACACCACACTCTCTTGTTTTGTTCTTCTGGTGATACGCTCCCTTTCTTTCTTTTTACGCATCTAATCCACCTATTAGGCGGCCTAATTGTATTTAGTCTGAAGATTATCTGGGAGACGGATAATAAAGTTACTACGGACTGTTTCACAATCTTAATTATGCAACAAATCACTCGTTTGGCACTGGTACAGCTCTGATTTTAACTTAGAGGAACTCCCTCCAAACACGTTTGCTACGTTAACGTTACCCATCACAACATTGTTTGACTCTTTTGTAAAAGAAGGCTTCACAAATACCATTTAAGCAACACATACTTACCAGACAAACATGTGAAAAATTAAACCAGTGCCTAAAAGAACCACTGAATTGCCCACATTTCTACTTTTATCGCCAAACAATGCAATCCAGCTGGAGCGTCCACTGCTGCTTTTCAGCGGTAACGTGTATTTCCGTAAATTCCATGGTAACGCTACTTCTTACCGTAATAACGGGCTAATAGGTTCTCGGGATATTTCTCAAAATGTACGTTGCTCAAAGTGTGGAGAATACGGCACATTATGTCGGTGTGGTGCCTGCAATGACTCAATTTCTTAAATGCGGCTGAAAGTAGCTTCGGTTTGAAAGTGAAAACAATTAGTTAACATTTGTTAGGGGGGGAATGTCACTGTGTGCCTTCAATTGGCGGGCTACATTAAACATTACGGTATACTTCGACAGCACGTGGTCCTTACCGCCACCCAGCGGCTAAAATCGGTATCTGACTGGAGAAATGTGAAGTGATCAAAGGTAGTGGACACCTGAGTACAGTACGCCGTAGGTGAGTAGTCAAAAGTTTCTAAAACTTCGCTGAATTGATATTAAATACAGAAAAGTGAGTCGTTAAGAAAAAACAGCCTTTATGTTCACCTTCCCGCTTCTATAGTGACGTTACATGGACAACCGACTACCTGTTGTGTGGGGTTGCTTAGGTCTTTAATAATAAATGCACATTACTTAATTCTCCTAGTTTTGGTTACCCGAGCTAGCTACATTGCTCCGAAATTGGTCGCATGTTCGCCATTTCATTTTGTTTCTGAGCTAGAATTCACTCAACGTTTTGGTACAGTCGCAAACGCTAATCTGCATTTCACAACCATACTGTCCGTTCAACTTGCTGTTTTATCATTAACGCTGTTTTTGTGTTTTCACGATACATTTTGTTCTGAGTTAATATACTCAGGTCTTTTATGGTATGGTCTTTTATGTTGACATTTATCACAGAAAGTATAGGAGCTTTTGTAAGTCTGACTGACAGTTTTGTAGCCTGCAGCATGTTGTAAACTATGTAATTACGAGAAGTTACTTTCCCTTAATCTGAGAGAAACTACACCTTGCGCTACACACCGACCTTGCTAAATTATGTGTTAGGTGTGTAAGTTTATTTGACCTTTGGCGTGGCTGTTGGCTGATTGGGAGTCTGGTTTGACATACAAAATCCTTAACATCTAATGTGTACATAAGTCTCTTATCTGTATTCCCAGCATATCTCCTATGTTTTAAGGACGTTTTGATCTCCATAGATCAGCAATATGCTTTACAAGCCATTATCAGTACATAGGTTTTTAGGTATTGGCTTTATGCCCTCATCAATAACATAACTGGAGAGATAGGAAGAAGAGGCAATATTTCAATTCAATGTGCAGCCTGATGACCTCCAGACGTATCTTTCTTCTACATTTTGAAACATTTCTGATTCTATTCAAATGCCACCATTTATGATTCATGCCAATATATTCTTTTTGAAGATTGATTATGTGTGATGCTTGTGTCTGTCATAATTCACTGGATGTTCATGGAGATACTGAGGCATGTCTTCCCCATTGTCGAGATTACACTTTGTGTGCAATTGAGGTATTTCTGACAATGCAAACAACTGCAAATGTTGTATTTGCATCTCCTCTCCCCTTGCTATCCTCCCTCCCCTTTGAGTACACAGTAACTCTTCTCACATGACACCATCCTGTTTGTTACCCTCCGCACATCCTGGTCACATCCACAGTCACGGATCCTACTAGTAGTGGCAGCATTGCATTTATTGAAGTCTTCCTCATCTAAATGAACAGCGAGGACATCTGGTTGTGCCTCGTGAAACTAATAATTCATGTTTTGACCTTGACATGACGTAACATGCCGTTATATTGGATACGTCAGACAGTTAAAATACAGACAGATAAAATGTTATTGAGTGTAGACATGTCTGACACCTGATCACAGCAGCTGTAGATAAAGTTTGCAGTCACAGCTTAGTTTGTTCTGCAGCTGATGTTTGACAAGGGAGGACCTGCAGGGCCACCTTCTCTATATATCTTGCAGCACTAAGATATAGAGATCAGATACATTAAGTGTCTTGTAATGTATTCTGGTTCATCAAGAAAGTAAAAAGTAAACGTCTGATTATTCCTCAGACTGGTAATATCCAGGAATAAATAACTTTAACACTGTTGAAATGCTGAGAGAGGTTTCATTAGGACTCTAACTTATCTGCCTGGTATCTGTTCATTAGTTAATTTAGTCTATGAAATGTCACAAAATAGTGATGCCTAACACATGGTACATGGTGACGTCTTTAAATATCTTGTTTTTACTATTTCTGGTTGAAAAATGACAATTAATCGATAAGTTTGTCGATCGATTAATCGACAAATCGTTTCATCGCTACTTCCCATGACTCCCAGACAAATAAAGTAAAGCGTTAAATACCAAGTGGCAAGCTTAGAAGTCCAAGTGTGTATAATACTTAATCAAACACACACCAGCTCCATACCTGTCTGCCTCTGTGCAGTAATGTCAAAGTGGCTGAATTATGGCGAAGTGCTGGTGGGTCAAGGCAGCGGTGAGGCAGTACCAGTGAGCCCCAGAACGCGGGGTCTACCTGCCGGGAGCCCCATGTCGGGACGGCGACGTAGTCCACTGGCTTCACCCAGCGCTAGAGAGGCGGTGCCAGGAAGCCCGCAGGCAGAGACCATGGGCAAGGCCAAGGAGCTGTTTGTGCTGTGTGACAAGGAGGGGAAAGGGTTCATCACGAAGCGGGATATGCAGGTGAGCAGCTGACATGGTCGAATTACAAAATTCAGGTCAATTATGGAGTGTTGAACTTTCCACCTTTTTGTGGTCAGAGGCTACAGGGGGAGTTGCCGCTGTCCCCTGAACAGCTGGAGACGGTGTTTGAGAGCCTGGACCGACGGAGCAATGGATTCCTCACTCCCGTTGAGTTCAACACAGGACTTGGTTGGTGTAGTGTTTTGAGTGATTTTGGACGCATTGACAATTATTTGCTACTACTGTCACTGTGTCTGTGCCACTCTCTGTCTGTGCTGCAGGTGAGTTGATGGGGCTGGAGGACACGACGGAGCTGAGTCCAGACGAAGCAGAAGAGGACACGGACCGGGTGGACTGGTCCCAGGACCCCGGGGCAGTTAGATTTGTAAACATAGTGATGGAGCTGGGCGCTGACAAACTCTTCGACGAGTAAGATCACAAATGACAAATTCATTGCACTCAAAGACTGCACATTAAGATTTCTCCTTGACTTCTACACTGAACAAAAATATAAACGCAACACTTTTGTTTTTGCTCCAATTTTTCATGAGCTGAACTCAAAGAGCTAAAAGTAAAACGGCCTATTTCTTTCAAATATTGTTCACAAAATTGTCTAAATTCATGTTAGTGAGAACTCCTCCTTTGCCGAGATAATCCATCCACCTCACGGGTGTGGCATATCAAGATGCTGATTAGGCTGTGCCTGGCTGGCCACAATAAAAGGCCACTCTAAAATGTGCAGTTATCACTGACATGAATTTAGACAATTTTGTGAACAATATCTGAAGGAAATAGGCCTTTTGTGTACATAGAAACAGTTTTAG
>JAVQJL010088274.1:0-15715 GCA_036024295.1 Nannoperca obscura | reverse complement strand
GTGTGTGTGTGTGTGTGTGTGTGTGTGTGTGTGTGTGTGCGCGCGCGCGTGCGCGTGCATGTGCATGCCAATGAGCTGAAAAAAGTCAGTTAAATAAATAGCTGATCCAACACAAAATCAATGTATAACAACTGTAAGAATTAATGATATATAATCCTCTAAATATTTAGTCATTGCAACTTCTCAGATGTGGAAGAAACATTTTTACTAAGTTCTGGTGGTTTTTTTGGACATTTGTTTACTTCCTTGGTAAATACTTTGCACATTTCTGCACAAAACTGTACAGCACTTTTATTTTTAAATAAGTTATATTGTACATATTTGTTATTAGTTGTATAATACTTTTCATATCTTTTTGTCCTTTTTCTATCTTATATTTATCCTTCCTAAATTACAGCACTTAATCTTAACCTTAATCTTTATTTATATTTTCTACTTACTATGTTTATTATAATGAATCAATACACCAAGGCAACTTTCTTGTATCTAAAAACCTACTTTGCAATAAAGCTGATTCTAACTTCAGATTTATTTTGACATTTTAAAGATTAAACTATTCATTCATTAATTTCACAAAGAACCAAAATGTTAATAAAAAATAAGAAATTGTTAGTTGCTTTCACACTGTTGGCTCGCGGCCCGTTACATGCAAGCTGTGATTTGGGATATAAGATAATTTTCTCTCCTGTTCATTTTGACTCGAATCAAAACAAACACCATACTTGTGACTCATGCATAAACAGAGATGGGCCCCTGCATGTGATTTAGGAACGTATTCATTGTTTCATCAGAACATGTTAACCCCTCTCTCGTCCCTTTCTTCCTTTCCTGCAGAGTTCTGGGGGGACATTGCTAAAGATTTCTTCTGGAAGACTAAACACACGGCTCAGTTCTTCAACTACAACTTTGACGTGACCAAAGGAGAAATATTCGTCAAGTGCATGGAGGGAGCTTACACCAACATCTGCTACAACGTCCTCGACCGCAACGTCCATGAGAGGAAGCTCGGTGATAAAGTGGCTTTCTACTGGTTAGTATGAGGCTTATTCTGCGACTCGAATGTCTTCTGTTTTATTGATGCTCACAGTTGTTCTGAGGCTTTTTATTAATATGCTCACTTGCTCACAAAAGTGGAAAACCAAGTGTGAGGGAGAGACAAAGTAAGTGTGAGAGCTGGAGACAAAGCTGTAATGACAAAAGAGAAGAATGAAGGGAAGTAAAGAGAGCAGGAGAGAGAGAAAGACAAAGGTCATAACGTATCATCATTGCCAAGAGTACATTAGTTGCATAAGTATGTGTTTGTGTTCATCAGTTCATGGCAATATATGTGTGAGTGCTGAATTTGATGGCAGCTTCTCAGCTTCTGTGAATATTTCAGCTGTTTTTCATTGTCCTACATGCAGTAAACAGAATAGCTGGGTTTTGGATAGTTGGACAGATAATACATTTCATGATGACATGTTGGGCTTAAGGACAGTTTTCACAAACCAAACGATCAATCCATTAAACAAACTCAAAAGATAAGAAATGTTTATCACAGTTTTTATTGACAGCAAAACTGTTTTAACTGTCTTATTTTGGATGTAAATTCATCTGAATTGTTTAAATAATTTAAAACGTCTATTAAAAAGTCTGAACATTTTTATAATTCTAATCGCACTAAGAACACAAGAAGACGTCTTCAGACTCTTCAAATTTTAACATAGAATACATACAATAATACAAAACATAATGAATACAGTACAATACTTGAGAAAGGAACTTGGTTTTGAATCTTTTTTGCATCTAGTATTATCTCAATGTTATTATCTCGACGTTTAACACATCATGCAAAAACAAAAAGTAGGTGGTCATTTAGGTCATTTTGTTTGGCAGGTAGAGTCATGGTTTCTCACACTTTCCCCTCGCCGCCACTCTTTATCAATTACAAAGGCAGCTACCCAACGTAATCATAATAAGCTTACATTTTTATGTTTTGAGCTTTCAAGACATAATTCTTTAGGGTAAATTATTTAGGTTACTGTCCTCATGTCTGCAGCATCACGCTTCTCCTTTCTGTCTTTGTCTTTAAGAACACATACCTGCCTCACATTCCTTTATCTCACTGCGCCATCTCTTTCTCTCGGCTGACTCTCTTTCATCAAAACCCCAGCACTTGTTCCCATTTGTCTCCTCTTAAAGCCTTTCGGCCTCTTCTCCCTCGCTCTCCTCTCTCTTTGTGTCACTTGCCTCCGGCCACTGATGTGTCCTGAGATGAAGGATGAAGGATGTAGAAGGGAATACAGTTAGTCCACTCGGGCCTTTTTTAAAGCAGGGTTATCCAGGGAGAGGATAGAGGAAGTGGAAAACATGTCCCTCTCTGTGGTATTATGGAAATGGCTGAAACTCTTTTAGTCCAAAGTTAGCAGGGCTGCAACTAATATTGATAAATTATTTTCTATTACAAGCTCTAAATTGTTAGCTCTGTAAAATGTCAAATAGTGTAAAATGTTCAGCTCAGTAAAGCTGCAACGAATAGTTAATTGAAAGAAATATTGCCAAATATTTTGATAATCTATTAATCGTTTCATTTTTCAAGTCCTGGACAAAAGAAGCAATTGCAAGATGTTACTTTGGGCTCTGGGAACCTTGTGAGCAATTTCCAATTTTTTTAAATTTAATTTTACATTTTATAGACAAAATGATTAATCAATTAATAATAAATAATCGTTAGTTGTAGCCCTACACCACAGTCCCTAAGCCAAAGGTGACCAATCCAAATCCCAAAGATATTCATTTTATAGTCACAGAAGACGAAATAACCCAGCAAATATTCACATTTAGAACCAGAGCAGAAGCTAGAGCCAGTGAATTTGTGGCATTTTTACTTTAAAAAAATATTTTTGTTCAAAGTAAGTCTGCAACAAACAATTACAATTAAGCAATTCATTGTTTAGTCTATAAAATGTTTTCAATTATTTTTTCACAATACAAATTCCAAAATATTCAACTTACTATCATATCTGACAAAGCAAAGCAGGAAATATTGCAGATTTACGAAGCTTGAACCAGTGAATATTTAAACAATTAATAGATAATCAGAATTGTTGTGGATACATTTTCTGTTGATCTATTAATTGACTAATTGTTCCAACTTTGGCCCAAAGTAACGTAGGCTCCAGGTTGAACAATACAGCTCAACATTAGACCTGTTATTAGTTTATGAATTGATACAGGGGATTAGTGATTTACCTTTACCTAGTGATTTACTTACAGATGTTGTGTGTTCATGTTTCTGATACATATTAACATATATTTAAATATGCAACTACATGACTTGTTTTGTTTGGGCATGATGTATTTAATGGACACAATTCCTGGAAGATGAAAACATCCCAGTTCTTGCATGGCCAGCATACTCACCGGACATGTCACCCATTGAGCATGTTTGGGATGCTCTGGATCGGCGTATAAGACAGCGTGTTCCAGTTCCTGCCAATATCCAGCAACTTCGCACAGCCATTGAAAAGGAATGGACCAACATTCCACAGGCCACAATCAACAACCTGATCAACTCTATGCGAAGGAGATGTGTTGCACTGCATGAGGCAAATGGTGGTCACCCCAGATACTGACTGGTTTTCTGACCCCCCCGGACCCCCCCATTACAGTAAAACTGTACATTTTAGAGTGGCCTTTTATTGTGGCCAGCCTAAGGCACACCTGTGCAATAATCATGGTGTCTAATCAGCATCTCACTAACACGAATTTAGACAATTTTGTGAACAATATTTGAAAGAAATAGGTTTTTTTGTACATAGAAAAGGTTTTAGCTCTTTGAGTTCAGCTCATGTAAAATTGGAGCAAAAACAAGTGTTGAGTTTATATTTTTGTTAAGTGTACATCAGTGTAATTACTGTAATGAAACCATTTCTGAGATTGCAGCACGTTGTGCTGTGCCCTGAGATAACTTTGTTATGATATGGCGCTATATAAATAAAATTGAATTGAATTGAATTGAATTGAATCACTGTCCCGGGTAATTTAATTACTTGTAAATTATTATAATACTAAAGCCGCCTGCACTATAACATCAACTGGCTCTTAAATTATTGTAATTGTGAGGCCCTGTCTTGTAGAGGAAAAAATATCACCGTAATTATTTTATTATAGATTAAAGTAAAATTATGTTCCATCAAATTATCACAAACTCACTGGCACAAAGACAGCCAGGCACGGTAGTATTCATTTCCAGTATGTAGTACTTTCTAGTTCTCTGATATAATTGTAATAAAGCTGCCATTTATAGTGTGTTGTGTGCACAGCATTTGATGGGAACATTGCCAACAGCATATTTTTCAACAGCATTTGTGCTCCCAATCATTTTAACATTGTAGAAGGGCATTAATTATGCCAAGGTGTCACAGTGCATATCAGTGATTAAATGTTTAAAATGTGATGGCCTGAAGAAGAAACTGATAAGTTTACTGTCACGTATGAACACAACAGTTTTAACATTGATTTACTAGTAGCCAATGTTAGTCATATGGCATCCTGTTTATTTGCCTACCAGCCCTGAAGACATCCTGTTATGCACATCTGGATGTCTGTCAGATGAAGGACAGATGACTAACTACACCCAGTTCTCAGTCCACTGATATATGATCAGGTTGACCCTCTCCACGTCTCATAAAAATACCTGGCAAGGCAGCAACACTGTGAAGTGATTTGTGGGTCACAGTACTGTGTTTCAGGTTGGACCTGCAGAGGGCACTAGAAGAGCTGCTGCATGGCCATCTTGTCAGGGGGTAAAGTCTGGTCTCCTGTCATAGCTGTATGAGAAAATAAATCTAGTTCTTTGACATTTTTTTATAAACTTACTATCTCATTGTCTCAGATCGTAGTCTCTTAGGTAAAATGTCATTAATATTTAATTCTCTTGAAGTGATGTGATAACAGTAACTATAAGGATTTGATTTGGAAGTGTCATTGAACACCACTCTTCTTATAGTACTCTGAGTTAGTGAGGGCAAGATGAATGTTAGGGTAAATCATAATGAATACACAATGAAAAAGAGGGAAACCCTTGTCTATACACAGACCCCTAAATGAGATAAAAATGGATTAAGGGCTTGTAAAATCTGACAGAGGTACACAAACTCTGCCTGCTGCTCGATATTCCTACCTGTAGAAGTTGATTGATCCTCCTTGTCCTGCTCTATCACAGTGCAGTAAACACCATGCACACTGTTAGAGAGCAGGTTTGTCTTTCATCCTGGGTGACAGACTCTTCGCTCTCTACACAACATTTGCCCCTGTCTTGATTTCTTCCATCAACCCTCTGCATCAGGCCTACCTGCTGTATATTACATACAAATGACAGAGCTTTGGTCCTGTTTGTGAGACGAGGATGGAAGGTTTTAAAAGGTTTGACAGGGACAGATGGACTTTTAATTCATCTCACAGCCTTGATATTTTACTGCCACTTTCTACTTGACAGTAAATCACAATGACACCTTTACACAGCTTATGTTGAGAAATTACAATGAATGGGTTTTTAAAAAAAAGCCCTACTAATAATGTTTAGACCAACAAGACTAAGTCTATAGACACTCAAACCAAAAGTCCTAGACCTGATGATTGTACAAGATTAAAGGTCAAGGATCACCAGATTTAACAAGGAACATGAATGTTTGCATTGAATATGGTAATCCATGCAATAGTCATTGAGACATTTCACTCAAAATTACATATGCCAAGCTTGTGGTGTCACTACAGGAAAAGTCAAGGGATCACCCAAGTCATTAGGATTCATCCTCTGGGAACCATTAGTATCTGTACCAAATTTAGCTAGCTGGTGGGCTAGTGGAAAAGTCAGGATATCACCAAAGTTGACAAGGAACATGAATGTTTGCATCGCAGATGATAATTCATGCAATAGTCATTCAGACATTTCACTGATAGATGATGGGATATTTCAGTTTGGACCAACCGACAAATCAATTGCCACTCCTAGAATCACACTGGTATCTGAAAGATCAGAGGGTCACATAAAACACCATGGTTCCTCCTCTTGGGAGTATGAACATGCATATGAAAAAATATATTATAAAATGTAAAATTATAGGATAGGGTTCACCACTAGAGCAGAATGAAGATGTCAACTGAGGATGTTACTGAAGAAAAGCAAAGCAATCATCCACTGGGGAGCATGAATGTCTGTGTATGTGTCAGTTCAATGGTAATCTGCCCCTAAATGTCTTGTGAGACAGTTTTACAAGATACTCCAGGGAGAATGAATATTTACAAATCTAACAGAAATCCAGTCAAGGTAACTAGTCATGGCCCAAAGTTGGGGTGAAGGAGAAAGTCTAACCTGATAGTGGCGCTACATGAAAGGTTAGGGGGTCAACCAAGATGGATCTTGATCAGTGTCACTCCTCAGCAGCATCAGTGTCAGGCAGCTGCAGCAGTTCACACTGCATGAAGGAAGTCCTTCTGACTGGCTGTTAGTGCACGCTGCCCGATTTCTGTCTGCCTGGCTTCTCCACTTTCACCTGTTAATCTAAATTTGGGCTAGGCACTGAGCCCAGGCTGTTATTATGGGTGATGTAACAGTAGAATAGGCTGCAACTACTGGAGGTTACAAGCAACTGAAACAGGGGATGCAGAAGGTTAAGTTTCAGGGTCCTCCCAGAAGAAACATGTATGATGGAGTGCTTAAAAAACATAGCATGGGTTTAAGGTGGATTTCATGGGCACAACCAGTCAACAAGATGGCATGTATTAGTCACTAATTCATGATAAAACATTGTGGAAACACAAAATTCAGCCACAGAAATATTTCTGTGAAAGTGTTGGGGTTTACTCTGCATGGAAATCAGACATCTCCTCCATCAGCTCCTTACACAGTAGAAGCAGCTACAGTCACAGCAGAACCACAGGCATTAAGATTGCATTTGTCTCTCAAACACTATAAATAGAACATATAAATTTATGATTATGCTCACAGTTGCCAACTAAGATTCCAGTAGCAACATCTGCTGTGTATGTGGCTGTGCTAAGGTTCATCTAGTTTTGGAAAGCCAGCATTTAAAGTACATTTTTTAACTCTGCAAAAACACCTGCACTAATGTATACAACTCATTATAAAAAGGTTGTAATGTAAATCTGAACAGCCTGCAGAAGCTACAAGAACCAGAATTAACAATATATTAATTTTAATACCTTGTTTGAACAGTTGCATGAATTATATTTGTTCTCTTAATAGCGAGCTGCAAAAATCACTGCCTTATAAAAGGCAAATAAAATAAATGCAACAAGTCAGTTTGTAATGTTTAATTTAGATTGTTTAATGTTAATTCCATGCTGTGTTTCAGTAAGAACAATACAGATTCCCTGTCTGTGGCTCCAGTCAGATATCCAGTAGTACAAATCAGCTCCAAGTTACACTTAATGAAGCAAAACAAGAAGAGAAACAAAGGAAACAGCAAAGAAAGAAAACCTCTGAACCCCGAGGAGCTTTAGTAAGATGTAGGGGAGAAACAGCAGAAAAGAATATGTGTTAACTCATGCAAGCACTGACAATCTCGATTTTAGGGCTCTCTGTCAAGGAGCGAGGCCAAAATGAGACTTGCCTTTTACACAAGTGAGAAATCTCCCATGTTTTTATTTTATTTTATTAAAACCACCAGGTAGCGATAAGTCAACCTTCAGAGATTCAGCATGTGTGCACAGTTACAGTATTTCAGCACAAAGTACAGTCCAGGGACAACTACAAAAACATAACAGAATCACTATGGTGTAAAAGTTAAGCACTTCTTTGCCCCACATGGATATCGCAAATTTTGCCAACTTCCTCTGAAAACCTAAGTTAACAAATGGGCATTTGTAGTTTTTCAAACTGCCCATAAAAAGGTAAAATGATTTGCATGACATTTCACTAAAAACTGAGATAAAACAGCTCCCATAACATCTAGTAATAGTCGACATTATCAGTAATAAAAGTTGATATCTGTAATTACATTAAGAAAACCATTTTCAATACATCCAGCAACTGATAAAAATTGAAGAAAAAGCAAAAAACAAAAATACAATAATGAAAACAAAGATAACATTTCAGAACCGCTTGTACCAGGACAAAAAAACAAAAAACAATCCAGGGACTCTTTCTTTACCTTTGTCTTTCTAACGGTGTATTTCCTGTCTCAATTAAGTGGTATTTACTTGAATGATGTAAGGGCTAATATAAAAATAAAAAAGAAGAGAAAAATAAACTTGTTAACTCAGTGGCCCTGCTGGGTCATGGAGCTGCAGAGGTGGAAGAAAGGAAAAGGAGGAGAGAGGAGGAAGAGGAAGGTGACTCAGAGGGGGATGAGGAGATGGAGGGTGGAAGATGGTGGAGGACAAAGGTGGGGGGTACGAGGAGTGTGAGGAGGTGAGGGGAGGGTCTCAAGTTGTTGGTTGTTGGTGGCACAGTCTCACTGGGCCTCGTCCTCAACGTCTTGCAGTGCCTCTTTGTTCTGTTCTTCACCTGGACAAGAGAAGATATACCGTCACGTTGGGTTTTAAATCAGCCTGCAGGATCTCACTGCTCATTCGCAAACAAGCCCTCCATCCTTAATGGGGAGTGAGACGCAGAAAGGCTCAACGTTTCATCGGAAAGCCAATGAACTCAGAAAATAGTGGCCCTTGCTTTGTTTTTGGCCAGTTTCTATTTTTATTAAATATAAAATACTGGAATTAAAAAAAACTGGTGAAAATAAAAACACTTAAATAATAATAAATCGTCGTCCTTTGGTGTTTTTTCCTCATTTAGTCTCCACTTTCTATTAGACAAAGCATTTGCTGAGCGGTCATTGTGGTAAGAGGATCTTGTTTACTGTGACTGGTGAACAGTGGAGGAAAAAGGTATTCAGAGCCTTTACTGAAGAAAACGTAGAATACTACAGCACAAAAATACACATTTACAAGCAGAAGTCCTGCAATAAAAAACTAAAAACTTACTTTAGTAAAAATGCAACCGTATCAAAAATATATTGAAGTACTCATTATGCACCTTGTTTGATGGTGTTGCATTCTAAATATTGTATTATTAACACAGTGCTAATGTGTAATTAGCCTTGCACTGCTGCAGCTGGTTGAGGTGGAGCTAATTTGATCAACTTTATATACTTGTTAGGCAGTTTCATTTGCAATATCCCAATCTCACATTCTCAGTCATTTCTGTCTTAAAATAGCAAAAAATGTTGTTGAAATAAGCCAAAGTAGCTTGAAACGAAATATTAATCCACACTGATATTCTTACAGCATTGGCACACTTAAATAAAATGAGACTAAAACGATTGGATAAGGAGATATTTTGCACTGAACAATGTAACAGATTTGATCATATGTTTTGTATAAGAAATCTTAATCTGCGAAGAACCTATGGTGTCAAATAAATGTAGTGAAATAAACAGTACTTTAAAAATGTAGTGAATAAAACAGAAGTACATCCTCAAAACTTTATTTTAGTGAAGTAATTAAGTAAATGTACTGTTGCTTTGAACAATGCCTTCATCTCTAACTACCTACCTACATACCTACCTACCTGAACTGCTTTGTTTTTTACTTTTTTTTCTTTTACAATTTGGACTTTTTCTAGGTGGAAATGTTTAAAAATCCTTAACTATCACCTGGACGGGTTCGTTAAAATGCATGCTGAACAAAGTGAAACGTGGTATCAAACTATCACTCATTCAAGTACAGTGATCAGAAAACTGACTGTGAAAACTTCCGAGATCAAAACGTGGGGAGAAAAACAGAAGTGTTTAAAATTGAAGTCAGTTAAGCTTTTACACTAAACATGCGTATGCAGATACTGCATCTTCTTTTCCACCATGTTGAACTTAATTCTTTAACTTCAACATGGTGTTTGTAATGAAGGCCAAATACTTTGTGAACTGCATCCACATTTATTTCTTCTGCTGTATGTGTTAAAATGGTTGACTGAGGTAGTACAGAGTGTGCAAGCAGTCCAACATGCCACTAACATAATTGAAACCTCTGTTACATGGTGTACATACAGGTTTAACACTCACTCTATACAAACATAAGTCAAGCTGAACTAAAGGCTGTGGGGACACGGACACACACACACACACACACGAGTTAGTGTTGAGAGGAAAAAGAAGGCAGCCACAAACACACACAACAAGGCTTGGGTGAGCAACACTTACAACGTACAGTTAACATGGGAAATGAACAGTCAGGTCTGTTCCTTTAGGACTCTACAGCAGAGGGAATGAGAAAGAAAAGAGATGACGAGTCACTGAGAAAGAAAAGGTGCCGCTGGATGCTCTGTAACACAACTAACTGCTGGAATGAATGGAGGAAGAGAGGGACTTAATGAAACGGCTCGTTTTTATGTATCAATCATGATTTGAAATGATTATATATTGCAAGAGCTGTGATTTTATATCACATAATTAACAGGATCTTTCGGCTTGTGGTAGTGACAATTTAGCAGCTATAAAGACCATCGTCTCCAGCGGATTTACTCAGCTGGAGCTTAATGTTGCTGTTGTCTGGTTAATGTGCTATCTGTATGGTTATGATTAGATTTTTGCTTCTCCAAAGAGACTCTACCAAGGCCAAATCCAGCATTGAGACAGTCTGGGCTATGGCGGATAATTTAAAATATTCCAACCAACCACTTCAAAAATTCTATTAAACATTATTATAAAGAAATGACCATGAGATCTCTGCTAAGCAGTAAGAACAGGCTACACATCGTCATCCCACACTATCTGAAGAAGGGGCCGGTGGCGTCAGATGAAGGACACCTCCGCCTTCAGTCTCCAGATGAACAAACAGGTGGAGATAACATAACCATGCTATTAAATAATTAGGGCACACAAATGCAGTTTTTGGTCCAGTTCTCAAAACACAACTGACGTCACCTTTCAACGCCAATCGACTGGACAGGAAGCACTGAAGACGTCACTGCCCTGTTTTGTGAAATATTCGTTGGAAATCAGTGCAACAAGAATGTGCATAATATGGCCCATCTCCAACTGCTAGTTAGCATATGTGCACACTTTGAATTGCACTTTACAGGTTTGTTATTTTCAGAGTTGAATTCTCGAGGAGGCAAAATAAAATGACAAAAATTGTTTTAACATCGCCCCCAGAAAAAAAAAAAAGGCACCAATTGTTCCCGCCCTTGCCCATGCGCCACAAGGGGGTTTGAGGTTTATATGGCCATTTGGTTTTTTAACATTTATATTGTTTGTTTTTCGATTGAGCCGCTGGATCCTCCAATTTTGGTAAAAGGAGGCTGTATGCGGCCCCTGAACTGAGACACAGCTTTTGTTTACATATACTACATGAATTTATGGTAGCTTGGCAGCTGTTGAATGCAAACGACAGACAGCTGGTAGACGAGTTGTCGAAATCTTCCAATAAAAACTTTTCGCATTGTATTGTTCGAGCTTATAACCGTAAAAGCTCAAAATCAGGACCTCCAGTATTCAGGGTTGTGTGGTCTTAAAGCTAATGTTAGCGCAAGCAGCTTAAGTGCAGAGCTGTCAACAACAGCATTAGGGGTGGCCTGTCTGATATAAACACTGTCAGATCTGATTAACCAGCAGTTTGTAATTATTACTGTAAATATTCACCTCAAATTGTTCAGTAGATGATCTTTGTTAGGTAGGAGGGTTACGAATTTTAGCTCTAGAGGGCCGACCTCAGCTCAGCCACATGTGCACCAGTAATACGGGAATTCTGGACATGCATACTGTGAGCAGCATGATCCCAGTCCTGGAAGCTTGAGCTGATGTCAGTGTGGCTTTCGAAGTCATGGTCTAACTTTTCACTTTCTTTGACCTTTAAAAACCAGATTTCTTTCGATCGATTTACATTTGCCTTTGCATGGACACGAGGACAGGACAGATGCTGTGGGGCTGTTGTAGCCTTCTAGATCGCTCAAACACCATAAAGGCACGTTCTTTCTAACAGGAGTACCGTAAAATGTTTTACCGTGGGCATATAAGCAGAGTAAAGTTAAACACAAACTACATCATCCAACGAGAAAAAATAAAGTCACATCCATTCACAACTTATTACTTGAAACTGTTGTTGTACACAAAGCTGTGTAAACAGTCCAGTTAGAAACTCCGCTTGTGAACGCACTCCTAACAGAAGTGAACGGGACAAACTCTTTTGATGAACATAACCATTTTCAATTCCTATTTAGCCGATTGCTGCCACTATTATTTGAGAAATATGTCATAAAACGGTGATGAGGAAGCTACAATTATCAGTTAAATGTATGGATTACTTTCCCTTTTTAAAATGTATATTATAATATGCTGGCAAACAGCATCTCTTAAGACACGTTATAAATCCAGCGGTGTAAAGTTTTAGGCAGGTAACAGAAGATGAGTGAGTTAGTTGATCAGTTTATCAGCATCTAGTCCTGGAAAAAGAGGGTCTGCAAAGACAAACAGGGACAGTGCAAACACAGTACATATTGAATACAATGTCCCAGATTCGTATCATCAACGGGTGCATTGTAGTATCTTACCCTCTCCCTGCATATCTGAAGTCCATAGTGTCAGGTTGTCACGTAACAACTGCATGATAAGTGTGGAGTCCTTGTAGCTGTCTTCACTCAGTGTGTCCAGTTCTGTGATGGCGTCATCGAAAGCAGCCTTTGCCAACCTGAGCAAACACACCGCTGTTAAAAATCACATTTACGTATGAGCTTTAACTGCATCAGAAAATGTATTCACCCCTTGCTTCATGTATATGTGAACACAAAGCCACATCTACACAGAAATGGCTTCAAAACAGCAATGTTAACGTTGCCAATTGGGAGTCTAGCTCTTATTCCAATCCAGGATACTTGGCAGGACTTGAAACCTGCTGTTCAGTGACTACTACCATGCGATCTGTCTGTTAGAGTCATGTTTGTTAACCATTTTGTGTTAGATACTAGCACTTCATTTAGATTGCTCTGTAGAGGTTAGTTTTATTTAGACATGGTTTTTATTGATCTAAGTCAAAAGAAACCTAATTACATCCACTATGATTTAATGCTGTTGTACAATAAAACACGAAGACGTCACTTTTTAAAATGAAAATGAACAAGTTTAAGCCTCACTAGACAGAACAATGGCCATGGTGGTGAAAAGGTAATAGATGGTACCTAAGATCTTTATTGTCACACCTTTAAAAAAAAGAAAAAATCTTGTAATTATATTTTGGAAGGCGCTATATAAATGAAAGATTATACTAAAAGAAAGGCACTAGAGAAAGTGTGTGACAACCTGCAAGCGCGATCAGGCGAGTTGAGGATTTCATAGTAGAAGACGGAGAAGTTGAGGGCGAGGCCGAGGCGGATCGGGTGTGTGGGTGGCAACTCCAACATGGCTAGATCAGTTGCAGTTTTGTAGGCCACCAGGCTGTTCTCTGCTGCCTCCTTCCTGTTGTTGCCAGTGGCAAACTCTGCCAGGTACCTGTGGTAGTCACCCTTCCTGGAATTGGGGAACACAAAAGTGGCGACAAAATTACCTTTCACACCCATCACGTTTTCTTTGGATGAAAGTCTCAATGTATTATGAAAAATTTTTAATTATATTGATATGGCCAAGTTACCTCAGAAACTTTGTCAAATCCCCTGACCTCAGCTGTCTGCAGTTCATATCTCAATATTCCATGTTTAACCACATGACTATGTCAAAAAATGCACAAACACTTACTCATTGTTTTGTGAAAATGCTGGAGATGGTTTATTCATTCATCTGTTTATTTACATTCAGACTACAAAGCTCTTACATTTTGTTGTAGAAGACCTTGGACTCTCCCATGACGGCAGAGGGGAGTAGGTGCCTTTCCAGTGCATCCAAAATGTCACCACAAATTGACTTCAGCTCCTTCTCAACCTGCCACCAAACAAACAAACAAAAGAAAGACGATCATTTTGATCGTTTCGCACTTAAGTTCTCCCAAGCTGTAGTTTCCACTTCTGCGTGGGTGCGTGTAAAGTAAATTTCATCATCTGCTCAGGTCCGCGAGGGCCAGTGCAGACCGTCCGCATGCAGCCAAAAACATATGGCCGAGTGGACTGCATGTGCCAACAATCGTGTGAATACTAGAGCTGCAAGGATTACTCGATCTAAACTAAATTAATCACCTAACTATATTGATAATCAATTAATCGTTTATAATTTCTTAAGCAAAAATGTCTTTAAATGTGAAGAGTTTTTTGTCATTTACATAAATCAAGAGTTTTGGGGTTTTGGACTGTTGGTAGGACAAAATAACCTATATGAAGACATCACTTTAGGCTGTGGGAAATACTGATGAGCATTTTTCACATTTTATAGACTACATGATTAATCGTGAAAATAATCTGTAGATTAAATCGATAATGAAAATAATGGTTAGTTGCAGCCCTAGTGAACGTCTGTGTATTTAGCACACCCAATGTAGTTGTCGGACTGTGTCTGCCCTTTTAAACCACAAGCTATCTTCTTATGGTCTGCTGGAAGCTTCAATATTTAATTTTACTAATCCAATTTAGATAAGAGTGAATGCTCACCAGGTGCATGTGGTAGTGAGAGAAGAAATTGTTCTCCCAAGGGATTTTGAGGACTAACAAATTGAAGGTGCAACAGCAGGATTACCCATCTCTGAATCCCATTAGGTCATTGACTGCAGTCCAACTACCTCTCCCATCTCTCTGACACACTGTGGCCTCTCCCAGATTAATAACCAGCTCTTATTTCCTTTCATAAAAGCAAGTGAGTGTGGAGGATTGGCCAACTATGACTCAGATGCAGTCTATTCCAGTAGCTGCTCATAGAGTGTATTATTAATATGAGATAGTGATCGCACAAAAGCACAGCAAATCTGAGATGCTTCGAAATAAGTAACATATTTGAGACAATGGAACATGATGAATCTATGTTAAGTGCTCCTGGTGGACAGACTACATACAAATGCTAAGCTTTTCTGTGGAATGGGACAACCGGAGCTTGTACTGAGTGCTTTACCGTTTGCCTGTATTCCCGGATCATCTTCAGTTTCTCTTCCCCGCCCTTGTTCTCTTCCCTCTGTTCGATACTGCTGATTATCCTCCAGGAGGCTCTCCGAGCTCCAATCACATTCTTGTAGGCCACTGATAGTAGGTTCCTCTCCTCCACTGTGAGCTCCACGTCCATGCCTGCCACGTTCTTCATAGACACCACCATCTCTATTGAGGAGACACACGTAACACTCCTTTAAGAACTCTGACATTTGATTTAAATTATTCTCATTCATCATGCATTTTGAGAGTGCACCTAGCAACTAGCTGTCAATCTTCTCATCTTGTTGTCTGACTAAATGAACACTTGAGTCTAAAAGTGGGAGATGTCTGACTTCTCCAAACTATCGCGTCAATTCCATTATCATGCTGTCAGAGAATGCCTTCAGGTGGCTAACAGAGATTCAGATGAATTCAGGGAATGACAAATAATATAACATTTCCACATAATTTATAAAGATTTTAACTTGACACTGTACAGACCTGACAGCAAATTAAATGTGCTTTACAAACCCATAATCTTTTGTCTGTGGATGAAATGTTCTGGTGTCCTGCTCAGAAATAATCATTTACAGCTTGCAGAATATGTAAGACAGGTTTAACTGCGAGGGCAAAGGGTGTTTAGAGTACATGTTAAGGCAGCTTTCTTACCAGCACCAATAT